>CM033625.1:36144094-36240746 GCA_019453435.1 Rhinogobius similis
CAAGGTTCAAATTAGAGCTTCAATAAGCAACAAGAAGTGGGAGTGAGACTAAACAACAATTAAAGTGAAATTGTATGTTCTGTAGCTGATCAAACGTTTAGGACCACATGTCTTTTAAAGCCCAAATCTGTGCAAAAATGCAGATTCAGTGTCATTTCTGTCAGGTGTTCACACATGACGCTCTGATGGCAAAGGCTTTTTGAACGTGGTGGGGTTGTTGAGCTGCATAATCAGGGCCTCTCTCCATCACTGCTGAGGGACGCAGTATGATCCTGAGGGTTATGGAACAACAAAGTCAAGTGGAAGACCCAGAAAAATGACCCCACATGTACTGACATCTTGGACTCTATTCCTCCTTTTAAAACTAAGTCTGCGTCTGAGCCGTGGCACAATGATGCCACTTGTGCGCTGAGAAGAGGTGGAAGAAGGACAATCTTCATGTCTCAGAGACAGACTGTCCAACCATCAGAGAGCTGTGTAGTCATCTAAAGCCCAGTACATTTCCAACGTTGTTTCTAATTATGGTCACAGAGCCCAGGTCTTGCTTAATGTTTACAATGGCATTGTTAATCCTGTGGAGTCTTCTGGTGTTTTGTTGTCTGATGTGTGAAAATGTTCTCAGATTTTTGTTGACAAAATATCTGGTATAATTTCACCCTGTCCTAAATGTGGAGCCCACACTCTATTATGTTTGCCCTGTCACCTTTGGTGAGTTTGAGCCTGTATCACTTTCTAAATTAGGCGATACAGTGCAGCATGTAAAACTTCCAGAGTGTTCTCTAGACACCATTCCACCCAAACTTCTTAAAAGTGTTTTTGTCAAAATCGGGCCTTATATGCTTAAGTTATTAAATGCTTCCTTCTCCGTAGGTTTTGTTCCCACTGCATTTAAATATGCAATTGTGCAGTGTGCACTAACACTGGAGGCATCTCAAACATATTTCAACGCAATGATCATGTCTCAGTTTTATTACTGTATAACATGCTGGTCCCAGGCAAAACCACTGGAAGGCATAAACAAGCCTTAAAAACCCTAGACCGGAAACCACGGCAGCATCACCATCGACATATTCTGCAAAAATACAGACGGATAAACTTCGAAAATACACAAAGACTTGCTCCTATCCGAATGGCTCTGCACCTGCACCTCTGAATCACATCAGGAGTGACCTCCAGAGCCACTCGGGCCTCCACCAGGGGGCAGTGGACCAGACCAAAACGTAAAACTACATTTGCACAAACAGCCTTCTCTTATAACGCAATAAAAGAATGGAACAATCCTCCCACTGAACTAAAAAGTCACTATTCAACGTTCTCTGTAGAACTTTAAAAGTGGTTGTGGAGCTCAGACTTGTCACTGACAGATATTTGCTTCTCCTCAAATAAGCCCAATGTAGCACTTTCTCGCTTCTAGTTTAAGACGTAAGCTCCACACACAGTGGAAGTGTGTATGAGTATAGTAAAATATATATTTGTATATGGAACTGAGATAAGTGGCTTATGGACTGATTTAATAGTGAAAAGTAAATAGGTAGGTCATGTATATTCTATAAGACAAATGTTGTAAATATTACTTACTAATCTTTTGTTGTTTGCTCTGTACTATTTATTTTTGTAAATCAGGGACTGCAGATGGAAACTAGCGATTTAGCTCTAATCTGGTGCAGAACATCTCTGTTTCTTATGAGCTTAATGTCTCTGTACATTGTCCCTTCAAATAAAGACTAAAAAAGAAGCATAATCTTGACCCCAATGTTCTGTCAAACGTCCAGCCCATCAGCAGCTGCCTTTTCTGTCTAAGGTCCATAAGCAACTGGTACCTGCAGAAGAATGGAATTCTGGAAGAAATTCAGTCTAGTTTTAAATCCCTGTGCAGCACAGAAACTGCACTTTTAAGAATATTACATGATTTTTTTTGGACAGTGGACTCGGGCCATCTGCTGAGCTCATGATGTGGACTTTGATACAGTTGATCATCAGACTGTACTTTCTCGTCTAGAACAACACGCTGGAATCAAAGGCACACGTTTAAGTCGTACTTAGAGAACAGAACCGTCTCTGTTCATCTCGGATCTCACTCCTCTGGTACTGCTCCTCTCATCTGTGGAGTTCTGCAAGGTTTGGTCCTTGGCCCCATTTTATTTTCCTTGTATACCTTGCCTCTCAGAAATATTTCTAGGAAACATAATTGACTATGTGCAGATTTATTTGCCATTAAAATCTGGCAGCTCTGAAGCTTTACTGTCCTGTATTCAGGATGTAAAAAACTGGCTGGCACAATAACATGATTGTCATTTTTGGCTATCCCAATTCCCCAAGCTCCTCTGTGTTAAGCTGCAGCTAAAGATCTCGGTGTGATTGTGGCCAGGTCCTTTACATTAGAAGAGCAGATACGTTCTGTTGTCAAGGCTAGTTTCTTTCACCTGCGTGTTCTTCACCAGGTCAAAGCCTACCTTCCTCCAAATGAGTTTGAGCAGGTCGTTTCATTACCTCATCTTACTGTTACTGTGGCCTGGATCAAACTCTGAAGCGTCTGCAGCTCCTACAGAACTCTGCTGCTCGTCTCATGACAAAAAGCAGGCGCCGTGAACACAGCGCGCTGTTCTCTCTCCTGCACTGGCTTCTGTCAGTTCTAGAACTGATTTTAAATTGTTGTTGTTCGTTTTTAAATGTCTAAATGGCCCTGCCCTGCCTTATCTTAGTGAGTAGCTCTCTCCTTATGCAGCGGCTCCATAAATCTGTTGTTCTGGAACAATCTGCCACTAAACATTAGAACAGAACAGTTTCAACATTTCTAAATCTTTACTGAAGACCCACTTTTTTGCACTGGCCTTCTAGAAGCTGAGTTGCACTCTAGTCAATAAATGTTGCTGTTTTTTAAAAAAATATATTTATAGTTTGTACGATTGTATTCTTGTTGTGGATTATACCTTGTTACTCCTTTGAAGCACTTGTTGTAAATGTGCAATATAAATAAATTTGACCTTTGACCTTTGACTTAGAGCAATGTTCCCACTCACCTCCTGGAAACGCTTGCATCAAGCTGTTTTAAGGGGGTGGTCCTTAACTTTTGATCAGAACAATCTATTTCAGTTTAATTTTTGTTTTAAATAAAATGTTTAGGTTTATTGAAGCTCTACTTGGAACCTGGTTATGATCCAACCATGCAAACTGTGACTTTTGCCTTTTATTAAACTCTGGATAGGGACTGTATGTTGCACGTTTAGTAAAATGTGTCTGGTATTTGGTGCTGCGTGTTTTAGGGAAGTCGTCCCAGCTCCACTCGCACTCCCTCAAAGAGCTGTACGAGCAGGCACGCCGAGATCAGCGCTTACCCACACACCGCCTGCTGCCCAGGTACTCTGGCCCCTCATGTGGCCCCAACATGTCACCTGTGTCCCCAGTATGTCCCATGTGTCGCTCATGTGTTCCCAGTGTCCCCCCATGTAAATGTAAAATAGTCACATTCACATAGCACACACCCATTCACCCTCCAGTGCACGCAGACACTGGGGGCGAGGTGGATTAAGTGTCTTGCCCAAGGACACAACGGTAGTATTCATCTGTAGGAGCTGAAATCGCACCACCAACCTGCTGGTCAGAGGTTCTGACCACTCAACTAAGGGTGTTCATGTCTGTCCTCCCATGTGTCCTCTGTGTCTCCTCATGTGTCCCCCCATGTGTCCTCATGTGTCCTCTGTGTCTCCTCATGTGTCCTCATGTGTCCTCTGTGTCTCCTCATGTGTCCTCTGTGTCTCCTCATGTGTCCTCTGTGTCCCGCCATGTGTCCTCCCATGTGTCCTCTGTGTCTCCTCATGTGTCCTCATGTGTCCTCTGTGTCTCCTCATGTGTCCTCTGTGTCCTCATGTGTCCTCTGTGTCCTCTGTGTCTCCTCATGTGTCCTCTGTGTCTCCTCATGTGTCCTCTGTGTCCTCATGTGTCCTCTGTGTCTCCTCATGTGTCCTCTGTGTCTCCTCATGTGTCCTCTGTGTCCTCATGTGTCCTCTGTGTCCTCTGTGTCTCCTCATGTGTCCTCTGTGTCTCCTCATGTGTCCTCTGTGTCTCCTCATGTGTCCTCTGTGTCCTCTCATGTGTCCTCTGTGTCTCCTCATGTGTCCTCTGAGTCTCCTCATGTGTCCTCTGTGTCTCCTCATGTGTCCTCTGTGTCTCCTCATGTGTCCTCTGTGTCTCCTCATGTGTCCTCTGTGTCTCCTCATGTGTCCTCTGTGTCTCCTCATGTGTCCTCTGTGTCTCCTCATGTGTCCCTCTGTGTCTCCTCATGTGTCCTCTGTGTCTCCTCATGTGTCCTCTGTGTCTCCTCATGTGTCCTCTGTGTCTCCTCATGTGTCCTCTGTGTCTCCTCATGTGTCCTCATGTGTCCTCTGTGTCTCCTTATGTGTCCTCTGTGTCTCCTCATGTGTCCTCTGTGCCTCCATGTGTCCTCATGTGTCCTCCATGTGTCCTCATGTGTCCTCATGTGTCCTCCATGTGTCCTCATGTGTCCTCCATGTGTCCTCATGTGTCCTCCATGTGTCCTCATGTGTCCTCATGTGTCCTCATGTGTCCTCATGTGTCCTCTGTGTCTCCTCATGTGTCCTCTGTGTCCCGCCATGTGTCCTCTGTGTCTCCTCATGTGTCCTCATGTGTCCTCTGTGGCTCCTCATGTGTCCTCTGTGTCCTCATGTGTCCTCTGTGTCCTCTGTGTCTCCTCATGTGTCCTCTGTGTCTCCTCATGTGTCCTCTGTGTCCTCATGTGTCCTCTGTGTCCTCTGTGTCTCCTCATGTGTCCTCTGTGTCTCCTCATGTGTCCTCTGTGTCCTCGTGTGTCCTCTGTGTCCTCTGTGTCTCCTCATGTGTCCTCTGTGTCTCCTCATGTGTCCTCTGTGTCCTCATGTGTCCTCTGTGTCCTCTGTGTCTCCTCATGTGTCCTCTGTGTCTCCTCATGTGTCCTCTGTGTCTCCTCATGTGTCCTCTGTGTCCTCTGTGTCTCCTCATGTGTCCTCTGTGTCTCCTCATGTGTCCTCATGTGTCCTCTTTGTCCTCTGTGTCTCCTCATGTGTCCTCTGTGTCTCCTCATGTGTCCTCTGTGTCTCCTCATGTGTCCTCTGTGTCCTCCCATGTGTCCTCTGTGTCTCCTCATGTGTCCTCTGTGTCTCCTCATGTCTCCTCATGTGTCCTCTGTGTCTCCTCATGTCTCCTCATGTGTCCTCTGTGTCTCCTCATGTCTCCTCATGTGTCCTCTGTGTCCTCCCATGTGTCCTCTGTGTCTCCTCATGTCTCCTCATGTGTCCTCTGTGTCTCCTCATGTGTCCTCTGTGTCCTCCCATGTGTCCTCTGTGTCTCCTCATGTGTCCTCTGTGTCTCCTCATGTCTCCTCATGTGTCCTCTGTGTCCTCCCATGTGTCCTCTGTGTCTCCTCATGTCTCCTCATGTGTCCTCTGTGTCTCCTCATGTGTCCTCATGTGTCCCTCTGTGTCTCCCTCATGTGTCCTCTGTGTCCTCCCCCATGTGTCCTCTGTGTGTCCTCATGTGTCTCCTCATGTCTCCTCATGTCTCCTCATGTGTCCTCTGTGTCCTCTGTGTCCTCCCATGTGTCCTCTGTGTCTCCTCATGTCTCCTCATGTGTCCTCATGTGTCCTCCCATGTGTCCTCTGTGTCCTCCCATGTGTCCTCTGTGTCTCCTCATGTGTCCTCTGTGTCTCCTCATGTCTCCTCATGTGTCCTCTGTGTCCTCCCATGTGTCCTCTGTGTCTCCTCATGTCTCCTCATGTGTCCTCTGTGTCTCCTCATGTGTCCTCTGTGTCCTCGTGTGTCCTCTGTGTCCTCATGTGTCCTCTGTGTCTCCTCATGTGTCCTCTGTGTCTCCTCATGTGTCCTCTGTGTCTCCTCATGTGTCCTCTGTGTCCTCTGTGTCTCCTCATGTGTCCTCTGTGTCTCCTCATGTGTCCTCTGTGTCTCCTCATGTGTCCTCATGTGTCCTCTGTGTCCTCCCATGTGTCCTCTGTGTCTCCTCATGTGTCCTCTGTGTCTCCTCATGTGTCCTCTGTGTCTCCTCATGTGTCCTCTGTGTCTCCTCATGTGTCCTCTGTGTCTCCTCATGTGTCCTCTGTGTCCTCCCATGTGTCCTCTGTGTCTCCTCATGTGTCCTCTGTGTCTCCTCATGTCTCCTCATGTGTCCTCTGTGTCTCCTCATGTCTCCTCATGTGTCCTCTGTGTCCTCCCATGTGTCCTCTGTGTCTCCTCATGTCTCCTCATGTGTCCTCTGTGTCTCCTCATGTGTCCTCTGTGTCCTCCCATGTGTCCTCTGTGTCTCCCTCATGTGTCCTCTGTGTCCCCTCATGTCTCCTCATGTGTCCTCTGTGTCCTCCCATGTGTCCTCTGTGTCTCCTCATGTCTCCTCATGTGTCCTCTGTGTCTCCTCATGTGTCCTCATGTGTCCTCTGTGTCTCCTCATGTGTCCTCTGTGTCCTCCCATGTGTCCTCTGTGTCTCCTCATGTGTCCTCTGTGTCCTCCCATGTGTCCTCTGTGTCTCCTCATGTCTCCTCATGTGTCCTCTGTGTCTCCTCATGTGTCCTCTGTGTCCTCGTGTGTCCTCTGTGTCCTCTGTGTCCTCTGTGTCTCCTCATGTGTCCTCTGTGTCTCCTCATGTGTCCTCTGTGTCCTCATGTGTCCTCTGTGTCTCCTCATGTGTCCTCTGTGTCTCCTCATGTGTCCTCTGTGTCTCCTCATGTGTCCTCTGTGTCTCCTCATGTGTCCTCTGTGTCTCCTCATGTGTCCTCTGTGTCTCCTCATGTGTCCTCATGTGTCCTCTTTGTCCTCTGTGTCTCCTCATGTGTCCTCTGTGTCTCCTCATGTGTCCTCTGTGTCTCCTCATGTGTCCTCTGTGTCTCCTCATGTGTCCTCTGTGTCTCCTCATGTGTCCTCTGTGTCCTCCCATGTGTCCTCTGTGTCTCCTCATGTGTCCTCTGTGTCTCCTCATGTCTCCTCATGTGTCCTCTGTGTCTCCTCATGTCTCCTCATGTGTCCTCTGTGTCAACACATGTGTCCTCTGTGTCTCCTCATGTGTCCTCTGTGTCTCCTCATGTGTCCTCTGTGTCCTCCCATGTGTCCTCTGTGTCTCCTCATGTGTCCTCTGTGTCTCCTCATGTCTCCTCATGTGTCCTCTGTGTCCTCCCATGTGTCCTCTGTGTCTCCTCATGTCTCCTCATGTGTCCTCTGTGTCTCCTCATGTGTCCTCATGTGTCCTCTGTGTCTCCTCATGTGTCCTCTGTGTCCTCCCATGTGTCCTCTGTGTCTCCTCATGTGTCCTCTGTGTCTCCTCATGTCTCCTCATGTGTCCTCTGTGTCTCCTCATGTGTCCTCTGTGTCTCCTCATGTCTCCTCATGTGTCCTCTGTGTCCTCCCATGTGTCCTCTGTGTCTCCTCATGTCTCCTCATGTGTCCTCTGTGTCTCCTCATGTCTCCTCATGTGTCCTCTGTGTCCTCCCATGTGTCCTCTGTGTCTCCTCATGTCTCCTCATGTGTCCTCTGTGTCTCCTCATGTGTCCTCATGTGTCCTCTGTGTCTCCTCATGTGTCCTCTGTGTCTCCTCATGTGTCCTCTGTGTCCTCTGTGTCTCCTCATGTGTCCTCTGTGTATCCTCATGAGTCCTCTTGTGTCCTCTTTGTCCTCTGTGTCTCCTCATGTGTCCTCTGTGTCTCCTCATGTGTCCTCTGTGTCTCCTCATGTGTCCTCTGTGTCTCCTCATGTGTCCTCTGTGTCCTCCCATGTGTCCTCTGTGTCTCCTCATGTGTCCTCTGTGTCTCCTCATGTCTCCTCATGTGTCCTCTGTGTCTCCTCATGTCTCCTCATGTGTCCTCTGTGTCCTCCCATGTGTCCTCTGTGTCTCCTCATGTCTCCTCATGTGTCCTCTGTGTCTCCTCATGTGTCCTCTGTGTCCTCCCATGTGTCCTCTGTGTCTCCTCATGTGTCCTCTGTGTCTCCTCATGTCTCCTCATGTGTCCTCTGTGTCCTCCCATGTGTCCTCTGTGTCTCCTCATGTCTCCTCATGTGTCCTCTGTGTCTCCTCATGTGTCCTCATGTGTCCTCTGTGTCTCCTCATGTGTCCTCTGTGTCCTCCCATGTGTCCTCTGTGTCTCCTCATGTGTCCTCTGTGTCTCCTCATGTCTCCTCATGTGTCCTCTGTGTCCTCCCATGTGTCCTCTGTGTCTCCTCATGTCTCCTCATGTGTCCTCTGTGTCTCCTCATGTCTCCTCATGTGTCCTCTGTGTCCTCCCATGTGTCCTCTGTGTCTCCTCATGTCTCCTCATGTGTCCTCTGTGTCTCCTCATGTGTCCTCATGTGTCCTCTGTGTCCTCCCATGTGTCTTCTTATCATGTTGTTTTTGTCCTCAGGAAACTTGCAGTGACCACTAAAATCCCTGACACCAAAGGATGCCGGACGTGCTCTGCGGGTAACGCTCGACTGTCTCTTCCAGATCAAAGTGCAGGGTGTTGGTAAAAGCAGAGACAGCATCAGGGGAACATTTTACACAAGCGTCCTCCAGGATGACGAGCTGTGGAACAGTGGGTCCGGTGGTACACGGATTCCTCTGTGGTTTAAATTGTTGCAGCTGAATTTAGATTCAATTTGAGTTCATTTGATCTATTCATGATGTGGAGGCTTTTACATAATCCCTGTTATGTTCCTCCTGCACATACTATTAATCTAGTGTATCCTTTTTGTTACGTGCAAAACTAAAAAAAAATCAATAGTATGGGATTTTTGGACATATTTTCTTAGGGGTACTTAGTGTGAAAGGTTTGAGGACCATGGTGGTAACGCTGCGTTGTGTGCACAGGGGGCCTGCAGAGCGGCTGTGTGTTCCTGTGCTGTGCCCTGGACACCGGCGTGGTGCTGCTGCAGTGGTACGAGCCCATGCACAAGTTCATGCTCATTAAGGTAAGCTGTGCTCACCCCAAACACAGCAGTAGGACGCAGGGGAGGAGACCATCTTCACAAGACAAGACCAGACTTACACTTTTGGCCACAATTTTTGATTTGCTTAATTTTTAGAATTTTGCTGTGCAGTGTAATCCCTATCGCCTTCATTATTGTTTACTACACTGTATGGAAAATACTCCATACATGTCTTTTGTACTTCATTTTCATTAGTTACAAGGTCTGACTAAAACTCCAACTGCTCCTCTGTTCTGCTCCTCTCTGTGTTTGCTGTACATACTGTACTGTACAGAGAACTCATTCTTGTCTCAGTCGACAGCAGCTAAAGAACCAAATTGGTGCGAACGGTGGCTGAGCATGAGCCACGTTTAGGGGCGTCTGGCAATTTAGCATTAGCACTAAAACGTATCATTTCTAATAAAGTGCTCATACAAAAAAAGCACACTTTTGGCAAACAAGGATAAGCGACATCTCATTTACATTGAGCATTTGATTTGATTTGATTTGATAGTTATTTGCCAGGGCCTCTCTGTGTGGAGTTTTAAAGCTTCCATGTGCATTTGGGGTGAAGTTAACTCTATTTGGCTTCCTCCAAACACCCACTACACCTACACTCAGGTCGTCTGTGCTGTTTGACTCTGATTTGTGTAAACGATAGTGTTCATGTGTATTTACAGTTTAGAGGACATCACATGAAAGCTCTGTTTGCATGTTTCTTCTGTGTTTGGGCGGTCTCCTCCGTCCCTGCCTTAAAATCTGTCAACTGACTGGAAAACTCCTCAGCTGGCCCTGCCCCAGCGTCACTGAAGGGTCAATAAAGAGAAAACCTAACCTGAACCCTACACTGCACTAAGCTCCTCCCCCTACACTGCTACTGCACTAAGCTCCTCCCCCTACAATGCTACTGCACTAAGCTCCTCCCCCTACAATGCTACTGCGCTTAGCTCCTCCCCCTTCACTGCTTCTACTTACCAAAAACTAAGTTCTGGATGAAGGATCTCTATGTGGATCCTCTTCAAACTTCAGCGCTCGTATTGGTCCTCTCAGTGCCTAGTCCGAGGGCCAGCCCCCTCCTACGAAACCCAAAAGCCCCGGTTTGAACCAAGCCTCTGACGGAATTTTGTGAGTGAATAAAAGTAGTCCCACTCACACATGTCATGACATTTAGACTAAAGAATACTAACACGATGAGAAACACAGCAATATAACATTATCGAGGTTTATCCATATTGGTTTCCAAACATTAGAAAATGTATTGAAAACAATGATTGCACTGTCATGGACAGATCCTCTTTAAACGGTTACACGGTCATAACACGGCATGGCATTACTGTTCAACTGTTCAACTAACTGTGCATTAGATGAGCGCTGTTTCTCAAACGGTTCACCTGCAGTACAGTTAATATTCCAGACACATAGAATTCTCATTAATTTGTCCAAAGAAAGACTATGGGATCGTTCGATGGAAATGTAGCAGATTTCACAAAAATAATTCAACTTAACCTTCATGGATTTGGTTCAAACTTGGCACAGTGAATCTTTTTCACGTCTGAGATTTGGGGGGTTTAAAATAGGGGTGTGGTCAAAGTCAGATCTAGCAGAAAATGACGTGTTGATGATGAATTAGGATATTTAATTCCAAGTATTTATACTTTTTATACAATGTCAAATCCATTTTAGACAAAATGACTTCAGTTTATAAGATCTGCTCGGTATAACATTTAATCAACATCAGTGTAAATGCCAGTCGCCTGATTCTGTTTCAGTTCAATCCCTTGTTATTTATAGAGACATAATCTTGTATTACTTAAGGAACTGTGCCCTTGTTTCTATGTTTTTTTCATTTAATATGCTGTTGTCTCTGGTGTGACACTGTTGTCCGAAGTACAGCTGGTAATAATGGATGATAATAAGGCATGCATACAAAGAATTAATAAGTGTTTATTAAAAATTAAATAAACAAACAAATATAAACTAACTATTAGCAAATATTTCATATCAGTCATTAACAGGAATAACCCTGACCCTAGTAAATGATTATTAAACATGGGTTTATTGTGCGTTTGTTGTTTTACACTTCTTCATACTTCATCCGTCATACACTGTGATGGATGATGAGCCCGTGCACACATACTTTGTGACAGGATTATGTGGAAATGTGGTATATATGATCCTGACATAATGGGGATGGTAAATAAATAGCATTCTTGAGTGTAGTGTTGAAATGATCCTTCCCAGGACCTTTCCCTCCACATATCGTTTCATTAAGTCCAGGTTGAATCAAATGACTTGTTTCATCTTTGTGACTAGGACATTTCTTTAATTATTTAGCTTCAGGTTAAGACCAAAATGACCATTTTATTTTAGTTACATCACTCGATAATGATGAAATATTCTTACAGCTCAAATAACAGAGGAAGAATTTGCATCGAATTCTATGGGAACTCCTGCCCTTATTTGAAGTGTGTGGAATATGTTCCTTTGCAGCCAGTGTTCGCTTTAAGTCATTTTGGTCTGGATAGGTTTAATCACACACGACACAGTAGACCTTGTTCTCCCTATAAAATGTTTAATGTTTGAGAAGTTCAAAACACTACACACAAGAATGCTATTTATTTACAATCCCCATTATGTCAGGATCATTAAATGAATGGTGTTACAAAGCCTCATCATCTGAACTGTTTTACCATCACAGTCTACATTACATGAAGAGCTGTACAGCATTATGACCCACTGGACGTCAGACACCAGAGTTACACCTGAGACAAGACCACAAGGAATACAAACGAGTAACACAAGATTATGTCTCAATAAATGAATGATTGAATTGAAATAGAATGAAGCCTCTGAGCTTGCCTCACAAACCCACTGATGACATGCTTTAAATTAAAGTCACATAGGCCATATCTTATGTCTCAAAATGACTTGGCATTGTATGAAAGGTACAAAAAGTGTGAATGAACCCTTATAACCGTACACAAAGTTCACGTTGATGAATGCACCCAAAGTTTGTTGTACACAACTTTGATGAATGAGGGCCATTGTTTCTCTGCACAGAGCGCTGTTTAAAAGGTAAATGGAGTCATTTCAGTAAAAACTGTAAAAATCACACATTTGACCCTTCTGAAAAGAGAAACCAAGTGATCAGGAAATCACAACTTTATAATGTCATTTCAGATCAATCGTAGAAAAGGTTTCAGGGGTTGTCATCTGTTTGAAGATCGAGACATTTCGAGGGCGTCCGAATGACAACCCCTGAAACCTTTTCTACGATGGAACACGCCTGGACGATGAGGGATTACATCGAGGAACTTCAGATCAATCAAAAAATGGGTCTGTCATGTTGTTCTAAAACTTAACACTGCTCCTACACAAAAGCTTTAAGAAAATCTATAATCTTTGACCGACCCATGACCGTGGCCCACACTGGCCCTCACTTTTCTAGATGGAAAATGGACCATTTAGCAGTTTTGTTTACAAGCGTTGTTTTAGGGCTATAAAAATATTAAAATTACAAAATTACAAAAAAAGTTTGTAGAAAAACAGATCTACTTTTCTTTCTAATAGTCACAAGGGTTAAATGTCATAATTTGCCACAAACAGTTCAAAGTCTGTGACTCAAGATACAAGACTTAAATTTCACTTAGATAATATTTCGTACATCAAATCCATGAAGGTTAAATTGAGTTATTTCCCTGAAATCTGCAACTTTTCCATAGAATGGTCCCTTAGTCTTTCTGTGGACAAATGAATCCATGAGTTTGAGATACAGAGCTCGTTTTGGGCTTGATTTGAAGCTAATGAATTGGGGGAGTTTTCTATTTGCACATGGAACAGTAATGTCATACCATAGAGTCTCAATGTAACTGAGGAAATCTTTTGTCTAATAATTGGAAACCGATATGGATAAAGCCCTATAATGTTACATTGCTACATTGCTCACCATGTCAGTCTTCTTTGTGTCCAATGTCATGACTGGGTCACACTTTATGTGACTGTAGCACTACTCTCTACTCACTCACAAATTCCATCTGAGGTTTGGTTCAAAAGAGGGGTTTGGGTCCAGTGAGTAAAGCTGTGTGTCCACAGACATTCGACTTCCCGCTGCCCAGTCCACTGAGGGTCTTTCACATGGTAACGGTCCCGCAGCAGGAGTACCCACAGGTGTGCATCGGGGTGTCCCAGGGGCCCGGACCCCTCACACCTGTCGATGTTCAATACATCAACCTCAACTCCAACACCTCCTGGTTTTCCAACACTGGCCTGGGTAACACACACACACGCGCACACACAGACACACAGACACACGCGCACACACGCGCACACACAGACACACACACACACACACACACACACACACACACACACACACACACAGACACACGCGCACACACGCGGACACACAGACACACACACACACGCACACACACACACACACGCGCACACACAGACACACGCGCACACACGCGGACACACACACACACGCACGCACACAGACACACACACACACGCGCACACACAGACACACACACACACGCACGCGCACACACAGACACACACACACGCGCACACACACAGACACACGCACGCGCACACACACACACACACAGACACACACACACACACACACACACACCTACACACACACCTACACACACACGCACGCGCACACACAGACACACACGCACACGCGCACACACACACACACACACACACACGCGCACACACAGACGCACGCACACACACACAGACAGACACACACACACATGCACACGCACACACACACACACACGCACGCACACACACACACACACACTCACACACGCACGCACACACACACACAGACACATTCACACACACACACAGACACACACACACGCGCGCGCACACACACACACACACTCACACACGCACGCACGCACACACACACACACACTGCACAATCACACACACACACATGCACAAACACACAGACAGACACACACACACACGCACACACACACACAGACACACAGACACACACGCAAACGCACACACACACACAGAAACACAGACACGCACACACACTGCACTATCACACACACACACACACTGCACTATTACACACACGCACGCGCACACACACACACACACACAAACACAAAAACACACACACTGCACTATCACACACACACAAACACACGCACACACACACGTGCGCACACACACGTACAGACACACACAAGCACACAAATACACACACGCACACACACACAAACACGCACACACACATGCGCACACACACACACACGCATACACACAAACACGCACACACACACGCACACACACGCACACATACACACACACGCACACACACGCGTACAGACACACCTACACACACTGCACTATCACACACGCACACACACACACACACACATACATACTCTGCACTATCGTTGACCTTTTGCAAAAAGGAGCGTGCACATTCACGAACCTGCACACTTCACACTGTGCTCTCAGTTTTAGCATGACTTCTGCGCTAACAGAGGTATGTGTCACAGAGAGGCCATGTCCTGACGTGGTGCAGGTGAAGCAGATGGACAACAGCACGCTGCTCGTGCTCATTAACAGTGAGGCCCTTTACTGTATTTACTCGCTATGGTCTGTGCAAACATGTTCTTCTTTAGCTCTCCTTTACCTCTCCTTTAGTTCTCCTTTAACTCTCCTTTAACTCTCCTTTTACTCTCCTTTACCTCTCCTTTAGTTCTTCTTTAGTTCTCCTTTAACTCTCCTTTAACTCTCCTTTACCTCTCCTTTAGCTCTCCTTTAACTCTCCTTTAACTCTCCTTTAACTCTCCTTTACCTCTCCTTTAACTCTCCTTTACCTCTCCTTTAGCTCTCCTTTAACTCTCCTTTAACTCTCCTTTAACTCTCCTTTACCTCTCCTTTAACTCTCCTTTAACTCTCCTTTAACTCTCCTTTAACTCTCCTTTAACTCTCCTTTAACTCTCCTTTAACTCTCCTTTACCTCTCCTTTAACTCTCCTTTAACTCTCCTTTAACTCTCCTTTAACTCTCCTTTACCTCTCCTTTAACTCTCCTTTAACTCTCCTTTACCTCTCCTTTAACTCTCCTTTACCTCTCCTTTAACTCTCCTTTACCTCTCCTTTAACTCTCCTTTACCTCTCCTTTAGTTCTCCTTTAGCTCCTCTTTAGCTCCTCTTTAGCTCCTCTTTAGCTCTTCTTGCTCACTTCTGAATGTGTGGGTGCATTTCAGTATTCTTTCTAGTTCCATGAATAACGATCTTCCTCTTCTCAGAGTGGGTTTACATTGTTGGCCTGGAGGGGGAGCTGAAGAGTCAGAGTGGCTTCTCAGAGGAGGTGGAGTCTGTGGGTGAGCACACATGTGTCCACACAGACAGGCTCACCTGCTGGGTGCTGACCTAAGCCTGTTGTGTGCAGTGTATTTGGGCGACTCGCTGCTGGCGGTGTGGCCCCATGGCTGGCAGAGGAGACGACTCGACACCAGCGAGTTCCTCCAGGAGATCACTGACTTCAACAAGAGCTACTGCTTACTGCCTTCTGACAGGTACAGCCACAGCACCAAGGAATGCTCCAGAGTTCTTCACACACACAGTTCTTCACACACAGTTCTTCACACACACAGTTCTTCACACACAGTTCTTCACACACACAGTTCTTCACACACAGTTCTTCACACAGTTCTTCACACAGTTCTTCACACACACAGTTCTTCACACACACAGTTCTTCACACACACAGTTCTTCACACACACAGTTCTTCACACACAGTTCTTCACACAGTTCTTTACACAGTTCTTCACACACACAGTTCTTCACACACACAGTTCTTCACACACAGTCCTTCACACAGTTCTTCACACACACAGTTCTTCACACACACAGTTCTTCACACACACAGTTCTTCACACACACAGTTCTTCACACACACAGTTCTTCACACACACAGTTCTTCACACGCAGAGTCCTTCACACAGTTCTTCACACACACAGTTCTTCACACACACAGTTCTTCACACACAGTTCTTCACACACACAGTTCTTCACACACACAGTTCTTCACACACACAGTCCTTCACACACACAGTCCTTCACACAGTTCTTCACACACACAGTTCTTCACACACACAGTCCTTCACACACACAGTCCTTCACACAGTTCTTCACACACACAGTTCTTCACACACACAGTTCTTCACACACACAGTTCTTCACACACACAGTTCTTCACACACACAGTTCTTCACACGCAGAGTCCTTCACACAGTTCTTCACACACACAGTTCTTCACACACACAGTTCTTCACACACACACAGTTCTTCACACACACAGTTCTTCACACACACAGTTCTTCACACAGTTCTTCACACACACAGTTCTTCACACACACAGTCCTTCACACAGTTCTTCACACACACAGTTCTTCACACACACAGTTCTTCACACACACAGTTCTTCACACACACAGTTCTTCACACACACAGTCCTTCACACAGTTCTTCACACACACAGTTCTTCACACACACAGTTCTTCACACACACAGTTCTTCACACACACACAGTTCTTCACACACACAGTTCTTCACACACACAGTCCTTCACACAGTTCTTCACACACACAGTTCTTCACACACACAGTTCTTCACACACAGTTCTTCACACACACAGTTCTTCACACACACAGTTCTTCACACACACAGTCCTTCACACACACAGTCCTTCACACAGTTCTTCACACACACAGTTCTTCACACACACAGTCCTTCACACACACAGTCCTTCACACAGTTCTTCACACACACAGTTCTTCACACACACAGTTCTTCACACACACAGTTCTTCACACACACAGTTCTTCACACACACAGTTCTTCACACTCAGAGTCCTTCACACAGTTCTTCACACACACAGTTCTTCACACACACAGTTCTTCACACACACACAGTTCTTCACACACACAGTTCTTCACACACACAGTTCTTCACACAGTTCTTCACACACACAGTTCTTCACACACACAGTCCTTCACACAGTTCTTCACACACACAGTTCTTCACACACACAGTTCTTCACACACACAGTTCTTCACACACACAGTTCTTCACACACACAGTCCTTCACACAGTTCTTCACACACACAGTTCTTCACACACACAGTTCTTCACACACACAGTTCTTCACACACACACAGTTCTTCACACACACAGTTCTTCACACACACAGTCCTTCACACAGTTCTTCACACACACAGTTCTTCACACACACAGTTCTTCACACACACAGTTCTTCACACACACACAGTTCTTCACACAGTTCTTCACACACACACAGTTCTTCACACACACAGTTCTTCACACAGTTCTTCACACGCAGAGTCCTTCACACAGTTCTTCACACACACAGTTCTTCACACACACAGTTCTTCACACACACAGTTCTTCACACACACAGTTCTTCACACACACAGTTCTTCACACACACAGTTCTTCACACAGTTCTTTACACACAGTTCTTCACACACACAGTTCTTCACACACACAGTTCTTCACACACACAGTTCTTCACACACACAGTTCTTCACACACACAGTCCTTCACACAGTTCTTCACACACACAGTTCTTCACACACACAGTTCTTCACACACACAGTTCTTCACACACACAGTCCTTCACACAGTTCTTCACACACACAGTTCTTCACACACACAGTTCTTCACACACACAGTTCTTCACACACACAGTTCTTCACACAGTTCTTCACACACACAGTTCTTCACACAGTTCTTCACACACAGTTCTTCACACACAGTTCTTCACACACAGTTCTTCACACACAGTTCTTCACACACAGTTCTTCACACACACAGTCCTTCACACACACAGTCCTTCACACACACAGTCCTTCACACACACAGTTCTTCACACACACAGTTCTTCACACACACAGTCCTTCACACAGTTCTTCACACACACAGTTCTTCACACACACAGTTCTTCACACACACAGTCCTTCACACACACAGTTCTTCACACACACAGTTCTTCACACACACAGTCCTTCACACACACAGTCCTTCACACAGTTCTTCACACACACAGTTCTTCACACACACAGTTCTTCACACACACAGTTCTTCACACACACAGTCCTTCACACAGTTCTTCACACACACAGTTCTTCACACACACAGTCCTTCACACAGTTCTTCACACACACAGTCCTTCACACAGTTCTTCACACACACAGTTCTTCACACACACAGTTCTTCACACACACAGTCCTTCACACACACAGTTCTTCACACACACAGTCCTTCACACACACAGTTCTTCACACACACAGTCCTTCACACACACAGTCCTTCACACACACAGTTCTTCACACACACAGTCCTTCACACAGTCCTTCACACACAGAGTCGGTGGTGTTGATCTGACTCTGCTCGCAGGCTGGTGCTGTTGGAGACTCGGCGGACAGAAGAGCACCTGTCCAATCTCTACCTCCTGGAGGATGCAGAGCGCTTCGTCCTACTGCCCTGATCAGGCTCACACCTGCCACTTCCCCCGATAGACACTTGGCTCTGCTCGGGCTCTGGACGTGTGGACGTGTTGACAGATGTTCCAAAAGGGCACAAATGTAAAGCTTTAAAGTAAAAAGAAGAGCTTTGGAGCTTTTGGCTTTGGAAGGACAGAGCTGTGAATGCGTCCACCATCACTGACAACATCTGACTGAAGACAAGTTCCCAGCTCATGAGGTCAGCCCTGAGGACCGTGACTGTAATATTTGGACACTAGTGGGCGTTGTAGAGGCTGTTTTTGCTTTTTTTTTTTTTTTTTTTTTTTTTTTTGCAATTCTGACCTTTTAGATAGGATAAATAAAACATAAAAACATAAGGTGATGTTGTTCATTTGTATGTTGTTTATGTGTCCAACTTTGTAGAGTCTACAATAACCCATAGGCTATATTTATCAGTCCATGATAATAACATTCACTTGGTTTTATTAAATAAGCAGATCCTCATAGCTGCTAAGACTCATATAACAGCTCTGCACGTGAACACACAATAATCACAAAAAAGAGTGACCAGATCGGCACGCAGGATTACGCAGTTACGCACAGCGTCTGTGATGGCTGCGTGGAGGCTGCGGCTGCGCGGAGGCTGAGGGTGCGCGGCGGAGGAGAGGATGCTGACTCCGGGGCACAGACGCTTCATCCCCGGGTTGGTTGTCTGTCGGCGGCAGGAGAAAGATGCGCTCTGGCGGAGCGGCCGTGGACGTCAGCCCAGCTGAGCACGTCGCTTTGATCTGCTTCTGCCATTTGGTTTTCTATCATTTCCAGGTCACATCTCGGTTTCCTGTGCGGCTTGTTTGTAGCTGCTAAAAATGGCCGGAGATGGCGGCGCACTGAAGGATATCAATGAGATTAAATCGCAGTTCCGCACCAGAGAGGGCTTCTACAAACTGCTCACCCTCTCCGACTCTCAGCAGCGAGGAGGCCTGCCCCGGGGCGCGTCTGCAGGAACCACGCTGGGGCCGGTGGCGGGGCCCGGGGCCATCCCAGGCGGGGTCGGGCTGCTGCAGGGACCAGGGGCCGCCGCGTCCTCCTCAAACGCCGGGACGAGCTCGTCTCCAGCGGGCTTCCTGCCTCCTGTCCGGGTCTCCATGGTCAAACTGCAGCCCGAGGACCCGGGCGAGGAGTCCGAGCGCGTGTGCTTCAACATCGGCCGCGAGCTCTACTTCTACACGTACACGAACATCAAGAAGGTGAGCAGAGCCTGGGCACGAGCTTGTCCTTGCGAGCTCCAGTTACAAGTTATACTGACGCTTCTGCAGCTTTACTCTGTGCAGGGGCTCTGGTGTGACGTGTGGGAGAGGGGCAACAGAGTGGGGGCGGGGGGAACCTTAAGAACCTTATGACTTTGTCACTTGTGTCTTCTAGGCTGTAGACCTGAGCAAGCCCATTGACAAGCGCATTTACAAAGGCACGCAGCCCACCTGCCACGACTTCAACCAATACTCGGCCAGCGCAGACAGTGTGGCCCTCATCGTAGGCTTCTCTGCAGGACAGGTGCAGTACCTGGACCCCATCAAGAAGGAGACCAGTAAACTCTTCAACGAGGAGGTACAAGTGTTGATGATTGAATGCATGTTTCTATATTCTTATATTCTTAATAATCATATCAGCAGAATGAGCCTCACACGAGTCTCTCATTTGGGTTGCCAGTTCCTATGTCTAAATCCAGGGGGTTTAAACCTTGCCCAGCAGTCCTCTTTAGTGAGCGCTAGTGTCACTTATATATGTCCTCCACAGGCTCGGGCAAACCAGGCTCATTTGTGATTATGATTCCTTTTTTAAACCAGTACGAGCGCAGGCTACACACAGCTGCTTTAAGGTTGGGTAATGCCATACTTATCCAGGGGTTTCCTTTGGTTTCCACAAGTTTTTAATGAAAATTTTAAATTCTAAAAACAAAACTTTATTTACATTTTTGTTATATTTAAATTACAGTTATTAAGATTTCAAACAGAATCCTGATGGCGGGCGACTGCATGGAGAAATAGACCTAAACATTGGAAGTTGGGGTGCACGGTGGCAGAGTGGCTAGAGCTCCTGCCTCCCAGTGAGGAGATTGTGGGATAGAATCCTGGACCAGACCAACATCACACGATCTCTCTGGGTGGAGTCTGCATGTCCTCCCCGTGTTACCGTGGGTTCTCTCTTTCCCCCACCGTCCTAACACATGACTGTGTAGGTTAATTGGCAACACTAAAAAAATTGCCTCTCATGACTGAATGTGAGAGTGCATGGTTGTCTGTCGTTGCCTCTGTTTCTGTCAGTCCTGTGATGAGTTGGCCACTGTCCAGGGTGTACCCCGCCTAAGGCCCAAAGTCACCTGTGACCCCTAATGGGAACAAGCGGTAGAAAATGAATGAACATTGGAACTTTCTCAATGGAGACAGATCAGTTTAATGCTATTGTTTGGAATGTTCCAGGAAGTTTTTTTGTTATTACCTTTATTTTATCAGAAAAATGATCTTATTTACAATGTTGGACTAGGTCAGTGGTTGTATTATAATTCTGCTTGATTGGGAAATGTGAAAGTGGAAGTAATGTATTCATATGGTGAGACACATGGATTCGTTTTTGAGATTGGCATTCCCTGTCTTTGACAAATAGAGATAGCTCGAATGCCTTTTGTACAGAGTGACTGTCTGCTCACTGTCCTCTTCCATTACAGAGGCTCATCGACAAATCCAAGGTCACGTGCCTCAAGTGGCTTCCTAAGTCGGAGAATCTGTTCCTGGCGTCCCACGCAAGTGGTCACCTCTACCTCTACAATGTGGATCACTCCTGTGGCACGACCCCGCCCCAGTACTCTCTGCTGAGACAAGGCGAGGGCTTTGCCGTCTACGCCTGCAAATCCAAAACTCCACGTAACCCCCTACTGCGCTGGGCCGTGGGTGAGGGAGGGCTGAATGAGTTTTCCTTCTCTCCTGACGGTGTACATGTGGCCTGCGTGGGCCAGGACGGCTGCTTGCGCGTCTTCCACTTCGACTCCATGGAGCTGCAGGGCGTGATGAAGAGCTACTTCGGGGGTCTGCTCTGTGTGTCCTGGAGTCCAGACGGAAAGTACTTGGCTACAGGCGGTGAAGACGACCTGGTGACTGTGTGGTCCTTCGCTGAGAGCCGAGTTGTGGCTCGGGGCCACGGACACAAGTCCTGGGTCAACGTGGTGGCATTCGACCCCTTTACTACATCCTTGGAGGACGAGGAGCCCATGGAGCTCAGTGGCAGCGAGGAGGACCTCCACCAGGGAACACCCAACAACTCCACTCACTTTGGACGTGTCCGCACCAGCAGCACGCTGTCGCACCTGTCCCGCCACAGCTCGAAAGGAGGGGGCTCGGCCTCTGTCACCTACCGCTTTGGCTCGGTCGGACAGGACACTCAATTTTGTCTGTGGGACTTGACAGACGACGTCCTGTACCCGCGCTTACCCTTGTCCCGCGCCTTCACCAACACCTTCGGACCGTCGCTGTCCAACTCGGGTAGCGGTGCGGTCAACAGCCTCTCCACAGGGGGTGGGGCGGGGGGCGTGGAGGGTCACCACCATCCACCCAACACCAACCCCCCCACCCTGCCCCTGCCCCTGCCACGATCCCTGTCCCGCTCCAACTCTCTGCCCCATCCCGCTGTTGCCAACGCCTCCAAGAGCCAGGGAAGCTCTGAGGGTGGCGTGTGTGGCAGCGGCAGCGGCAGTGGGGCCGCAAACACCACAGCTTTCAGCATTGGACGCTTCGCAACACTGTCCCTGCAAGAGCGCAAGTCCGACAAGTCCAGCGTGGAGAAGGAGCACAAGCGCTACCACAGCCTCGGCAACATCAGCAAGAGCAACGACAAGATCAACGTGGCCCCTAGGAGCCACCGACTGGATGCCGCCAAGGTCTTGGGAACCACCTTGTGTCCCCGCATGCATGAGGTGCCCCTGCTGGAGCCTCTGGTGTGTAAGAAGATCGCCCACGAGAGACTGACCGTGCTTGTCTTCATGGACGACTGCATCATCACAGCATGTCAGGAAGGACTCATCTGCACATGGGCACGGCCCGGGAAGACGGTACGTCCACTCACGACAGAGAGTCCACTCAGGACAGATACAGATGGTGATGAGGAGAGGATGAGGAGAAGAAGAGAGACGATGAGGAGAGGATGAGGAGGCTAAGAGGATGAAGAGATGATGAGAGAATGAGGCAGAGGAGAGGACGTGAAAAGGATAAGGAGAGGATGATGAGGCTGAGAGGATGAGGATGATGAGGTGAGGTAGAGGACATAAAGAGGAAGAGGAGAAGATGATGGTGAGGAGAGGAAAAGGAGAAGGTGAGGAGAGGAAGAGGAGAGGATGAGGAGAGGAAGAAGAGAAGGTGAGTCGAGGAAGAGGAGAAGGTGAGGAGAGGAAGAGGAGAAGATGAGGAGAGGAGAGTAAGAGGAGAAGGTGAGGAGAGGAAGTGGAGAGGATGAGGAGAGGAAGAGGAGAAGATGAGGAGAAGGTGAGGAGAGGAAGAGGAGAAGGTGAGGAGAGGAAGAGGAGAAGATGAGGAGAGGAAGAGGAGAAGGTGAGGAGAGGAGAGTAAGAGGAGAAGGTGAGGAGAGGAAGTGGAGAGGATGAGGAGAGGAAGAGGAGAAGATGAGGAGAAGGTGAGGAGAGGAAGAAGGATGAGGAGGGTTTGGGGAGAGGATTAGGTGAGGCAGAAAAGAGGATGTGAAGAGGATGAGGAGAAGAATAGAGACGATGAGGAGGCTAAGAGGATGAAGAGATGATGAGAGAATGAGGCAGAGGAGAGGACGTGAAAAGGATAAGGAGAGGATGATGAGGCTGAGAGGATGAGGATGATGAGGTGAGGTAGAGGACATAAAGAGGAAGAGGAGAAGATGAAGGTGAGGAGAGGAAAAGGAGAAGGTGAGGAGAGGATGAGGAGAGGAAGAGAAGAAGATGAGGAGAGGAAGAGGAGAAGGTGAGTCGAGGAAGAGGAGAAGGTGAGGAGAGGAAGAGGAGAAGATGAGGAGAAGGTGAGGAGAGGAAGAAGGATGAGGAGGGTTTGGGGAGAGGATTAGGTTAGGCAGAAAAGAGGATGTGAAGAGGATGAGGAGACGACGAGGAGATGATGAGGTGAGGCAGAGGAGAGGACGTCTAGAGTACATGAGAGGAAAATGAGGAGAGGATGAGGAGAGGATGAGGAAATGATGAGGTGAGGTAGAGGAGAAAACATGAAGAGGATGAGGGGACGATGTGGAGAGGAAGAGGAGGCGTAGAGGATTAGAAGGCTGAGAGTGTGAGGAGAGGCAGTCATTGAGCTCCCCTCAGCACTTTTAATGCTTTGGAATTTTCACTTTGACGCCACAGTTTCTCCATGTCCAGTCTGAACCAGGGGCTGCTTTCATTTCTTCAGGTGTAAGAAAAAAGATGACTGAGAATTGTAACTTGTTTTTGTTCATTCCTGAATTGCAGAATGTGACAGCACAAAACGGGAGCTCTCCGAGTGGGACGGTGGTATAGCTGCAGGATAAAGGACTTTCCAGGACTTTCCAGGACTCTCCAGGACTCTCCAGGACTGAGATGCCACTGTCCCTGCACTGTGACCCACTGACAAACACCTCAAGCAGGGGTGTCCAAACTATGTTCACTGAGGGCTTCACATTGAAATGTGTTGGAAGCAAAGGGCCACAGACTGCCTGCCCTGGGCCCTTGGTTGCCGTACTTTTAAACAAGCTGAAATACTAATTATAGGTCTATGCCACAATGGTCTGTTTGTTATTTGGGGTTTAGCGGGCCAATTTAGCACAAAGTCTAAGGTCCAACAAAAATTGGTTTGAGAGCTGCATTTGGCCTCCAGGCCATAGTTTGCATAGTATATTTGAAGCTGGTTTATTTGGTCATGTGGTTCTGAGCAGAGCGTTCCTTCATGAAGCAGAAGAGACTGAAGCCACTCCCACTCCTTCTTATTTATTTCAGAACTGTAGTAATTTATACTGTAAATACTCCAAGGACATACATATTCAAAGGACAAACCATGTATGTAAAAGACGTCCTGGTGACAGAAGCAAAGTGGGAAAAGAAGAGTAGGACTTTATGAAGAGCCTATTATTGTAGAGAGCTCAGTGAGTGTGGCTTGTGCTACTGAAGGCGCTGCAGCTGTGGACCAGGAGCTTCTTCTCACTTGCTCCTCACACATTCATGAATCTTGCAGGATTTTGCACATATACAAATCCACAGTGCACCGACGACACACTGGAGCCACTAGAGGGCGAACTCGCCCTGTTTGACATGCAACAATGGATTCAGACTGAAAGACGCGCACCACCATCTGGTTTCATATTCTTAGTTGAAATTCATTTGGTTTTCATGTTCCTTTCAGCATTGAATATCAGTACAGCAATGAATATAGTCTCATCATTTGGAGGAAAACAGCTGGGAAAGAAATTCTGCAGAAACACTCAATAAAAGCTGTGTTTGGTTCACTACAGACTAGAGTTGAGTCTACAGAGGCACACACACGTACACACACGTACACACACACGTACACACACGTACACACACGTACACACACGTACACACACGAACAGCGCTGATGTTGACGCGCCTGTGCGTTTCTGTCATTAGAACCAACAGATCTGAGCGCAGCCCGTAATAAACGTGTTTGCTCTGATCACGTGTTCTACAGATCCACTTGAGCTGTACAGACTGTGGAACATGCAGTGACCACCAAACACTGACCACAGTGACCACCAAACACTGACCACATTTCACT
Organism: Rhinogobius similis; assembly: GCA_019453435.1. Classification (NCBI taxonomy): domain Eukaryota; kingdom Metazoa; phylum Chordata; class Actinopteri; order Gobiiformes; family Gobiidae; genus Rhinogobius; species Rhinogobius similis. The sequence goes on from CM033625.1 coordinate 36,169,363, forward strand.
GCTGAACTTGTGTAAACCAGGTGGAATTGCACTATTGTAACTATAAAGGACTCCAATACTATGAACAAGTTGACTGACTGATACAAGTCCACTCCTCAACCATTTAGAAAGAACAGAGTTTTGCTTTTGATTAGTTAGTTCCAGTTGTTTTAGCTTGAATGTGGAGAAAAGTCAAGTTTAAAGAGCAGCGTCCATGAAAGCCGAGCCCGTTGGTGGGAAATGACAGCAGATGTAGATGGTAGAAGTAGAGGACATGTTTGGTTAGTGGAGAGAAATCAAATCAAATCAAATCAATTTATTTTTATAATGCCCAAAATCACAACAACAGTTGCCTCGATGGGCCACAGGTAAAAGCAGTTCAGATAACTGTCCCAGAATGCCCCTGTCCTTTGACCCTCCTTCGCGGCGAGGAAAAACTACAAAAAAACCCCACGGGAAAAAGTAGAAACCTCGGGGAGAACCACAGTGAAGGAGAGATCCTACTCCCACGGACGGACAGGCTGCAGATGAACTAGGACTGACATCCACTTGGACTGTGGAGCCAGAACCACTCAAAATCCCACCCATCTTCATCCCAGGTGCTCCGGTGGAGAAGACGGAGCCTGGGATGAAGATGGGTGGGATTTTGAATGTGCTTCTGAATCCAATTAACTTCAAATGCGCTTTCAGAGATGAATATAGAGGATTAAGACCAGACCACAGATTTCTTTATACAGTGGGTTTTATTCTTCCATATAAACGTGTACATGTGCGCGCCCTGCTGGATCCACCTCTAAAACCTCGACTGCAAAGGTTAGTCCAGAGATGCCTTCAGCTTTGGGGCTCCGGTCCCTCGGCGGACAGTCTGCGGGCAGCACGGGGCTTTTCGACATTTGAACTGAAATTAAGATGAACTTCTTAAGGTTGAATCTTCTCCATCTTTTAAAAGTATTGATGCTTAAAGTATGACCGGAATCAAAAGAGAAGGACAGAATGACACTGCGAGGGGGACCTGAGACATCTTTGAGAAAAAGAATCATCTTCTATTATCTTTTCTTTCCCTGCTAACCACACTGGCTTTAGAAAGTACAGTGACCACAGGCACAGCAGGAGTCTCCAGCTTCAGCTTCATCTGAGCAGACGGTGCAGAGCGGTTTGGTGCTGCGTGTGAGGGACAATGGCGCTTGTGCTGTACTCAGCTACAAGTAAAAGTGCATGTTTAAACATCTATGAAAACTCAACCTACTCAACTACAATGAATCAATCAAAACTGTATTTCATACAAAAATGTAACACAAAGTGCTTTACAGTGCATTTAAGGAAAAATATTCAGCTTTTTATATTGTTATTAACCTTTAAACATCTTGCGTGCTTTATTGTTAAACCCTCTTTTTAAAAATGAACGTCTGTATCTGGTTGTTACTGGTGGCGCTTACAGCGTGTAGACGCCAACTACTGGCTCAAAGCTCAAAAAACTAAGAACACAACAGCGCCCCCTGTGGCGCCTGGTGATCCTGCGGTGTCCCATCCCAGTACTGCCCAGGCCCCACCGGCTTAGCTTCAAGGTCTGACGGGATCTGGCACTGGCAAGCAAGAACCACCTGCCCCACAACCACCTGCCCCACAACCACCTGATCCCACAACCACCTGCCCCACAACCACCTGTCCCCACAACCACCTGTCCCCACAACCACCTGCCCCACAACCACCTGCCCCACAACCACCTGATCCCACAACCACCTGCCCCACAACCACCTGATCCCACAACCACCTGACCCCACAACCACCTGCCCCACAACCACCTGACCCCACAACCACCTGCCCCACAACCACCTGACCACACAACCACCTGACCACACAACCACCTGACCCCACAACCATCTGCCCCCACAACCAACTGAACCCACAACCACCTGTCCCCACAACCACCTGCCCCCACAACCACCTGCCCCACAACCACCTGAACCCACAACCACCTGATCCCACAACCACTTGTCCCCACAACCACCTGCCCCCACAACCACCTGCCCCCACAACCACCTGTCCCCACAACCACCTGACCCCACAACCACTTGTCCCCACAACCACCTGCCCCCACAACCACCTGCCCCCACAACCACCTGACCCCACAACCACCTGATCCCACAACCACCTGACCCCACAACCACCTGCCCCCACAACCACCTGACCACACAACCACCTGCCCCACAACCACCTGAACCCACAACCACCTGATCCTACAACCACCTTTTCCCACAACCACCTGATCCCACAACCACCTGTCCCCACAACCACCTGCCCCCACAACCACCTGACCACACAACCACCTTTCCCCACAACCACCTGATCCCACAACCACCTGTCCCCACAACCACCTGCCCCCACAACCACCTGACCACACAACCACCTGACCCCACAACCACCTGATCCCACAACCACCTGACCACACAACCACCTGAACCCACAACCACCTGATCCTACAACCACCTTTCCCCACAACCACCTGATCCCACAACCACCTGTCCCCACAACCACCTGCCCCACAACCACCTGCCCCACAACCACCTGCCCCACAACCACCTGATCCCACAACCACCTGACCCCACAACCACCTGATCCCACAACCAACTGAACCCACAACCACCTGTCCCCACAACCACCTGACCCCACAACCACCTGCCCCACAACCACCTGACCACACAACCACCTGACCACACAACCAACTGAACCCACAACCACCTGCCCCACAACCACCTGCCCCACAACCACCTGCCCCACAACCACCTGCCCCACAACCACCTGACCCCACAACCACCTGCCCCAACAACCACCTGACCCCACAACCACCTGAACCCACAACCACCTGATCCTACAACCACCTGTCCCCACAACCACCTGATCCCACAACCACCTGCCCCACAACCACCTGACCGCACAACCACCTGACTGCACAACCACCTGCCCCACAACCACCTGACCACACAACCACCTGACCACACAACCACCTGCCCCACAACCACCTGACCCCACAACCACCTGCCCCACAACCACCTGACCACACAACCACCTGACCACACAACCACCTGACCCCACAACCACCTGATCCTACAACCACCTGCCCCCACAACCACCTGCCCCCACAACCACCTGCCCCACAACCACCTGAACCCACAACCACCAGACCACACAACCACCTGACCACACAACCACCTGCCCCACAACCACCTGATCCCACAACCACCTGACCACACAACCACCTGCCCCACAACCACCTTCCCCACAACCACCTGCCCCAAAACCACCTGACCACACAACCACCTGACCCCACAACCACCTGCCCCACAACCACCTGATCCCTAGACCACCTGACCACACAACCACCTGTCCCCACAACCAACTGAACCCACAACCACCTGACCACACAACCACCTGCCCCACAACCACCTGACCACACAACCACCTGACCACAGAACCACCTGACCATACAACCAACTGAACCCACAACCACCTGTCCCCACAACCACCTGACCACACAACCACCTGACCACGCAACCACCTGCCCCACAACCACCTGACCACACAACCACCTGACCACACAACCACCTGACCACACAACCAACTGAACCCACAACCACCTGTCCCCACAACCACCTGCCCCACAACCACCTGACCACACAACCACACAACCACCTGACCACACAACCACCTGCCCCACAACCACCTGACCACACAACCACCTGCCCCACAACCACCTGACCGCACACAGCAAACATCTGGACTTACGCTCTCACACACGCTAAATTACACGACGTAAAGAGAAATGTGAGTATCTGCAATCATTAGTATTACTTTTTCTTTTTTTTTTACCACAGTCAGAGTTCACTCTCTGACGTCACTGACCACAGGCTGTGCATGAGCCTCCAAACCGTTCAGAACCCCCGCTGGGGGTGACGTGTGCGCGGGTAAGAGAGTGCGAGTGAACGTGCGGCGCTGACTCTCCTCCATGGCAGCGCAGGACCACGTGACGCAGGAAGTAGGGAGCTCTTATGACAACTGTCAAAGTAAAGTGTGTAGTCTAACCTTAGACCGCGGTGTGAGGGACCGGCGCTCGGCCCGGTCTCACGGCCCGGTCTCACGGCCCGGTCTCACGGGACAGCGTCACACGCGTGCACGTGGCTGAGTCATGCGCATACTTCAGGATTGTAGGACTATTGCTTTGTTTATGGCGATGACAACAAAGAGTGCACCGGAAGCAGGCGTTCTCGCGCCGTAAGGGCGGGGCTTGTAGCTTTAACGTAAACAGCGCACACAGCAGCAGAGCCGCAGTAAACAACAGGACCCACACGACATGGAGAGGCCCGGGGCCCCCGCAGCTGCCAAACGGTGAGTCTGCAGCGGAGAGACTTTTTCAGGAACAGTCAGGGAGGCGTCCACTTCCAAAGATCCTCAGGGGCCCAGGAGTTATTAGTAAAGATGCGCAAACCAGTTAGTAGCTTCTATTAGGTACATCGGGGCCACAGGGAGAAAAAGGTTGGGAAGTACTCGTGCACGAGGCATGCGCAGGCGTGCAGAGGATGGGATCGACACATGTTAATTGAGGAAAACAAACTGTTTGTGTTGGTGCTGCTCTAGAACCTGGAGCCGCTGCCCGTGGACCCAGTATTTGTGAAGCAGAGGCTGATCACGCACGCGCTCTGCAGTTCCACTATTGACCCTTTGCACCTACGTCACACGATCACGTGGGTGCACCATAATGGACGGCAAGAGTATGCGAGCGCAGAATTACGGGGAGCGCAAAAGTAACAAACTCACAGTGATTGCAATTATTTTTGTCACTTAAGCGACGGCTACTTCTAACTCATGTTCAGTTCAGTTGTCAGTGGAAGCAGGACAACTTTTACGCGCTCACAAAGCGCGGTATTTTGAGAAAGTGAAGATCGCTAGCTTAGAAACGGACCCTTACCTGTTTCCTCCTGCCATGCTCACCGATTTAATCAAAACGTCAATATCATTCATTTTCTACCGCTTATTCACGTTAGGGGTCGCGGGTGACTGGAGCCTATCCCAGTGACTTTTGGCCTTAGGTGGGGTACACCCTGGACAGTGGCCAACCGTGGGTTCTCTCCGGGTTCTCCCACCGTCCAAAGACATGACTGTGTAGGGTAACTGAGAACTAACGCCGTGCCCCGCATAACTTTGACGGTTTCACATATTCAGATATGTTTTCGTGTAAAATGTCATACACTTGTAACATTGGCATTGACTTAACTTGTAAAAAATGCTCACTGCAAATCCGTGAGTACTTGGATGGCTTCCAGTTCTTTGGATTTATTGCTGCTACCCATCGCCGTCTTCTGTCTTCATAAACAGGTAAACGATAAAAGGCTACATTGGACTTACGGCTTTGCCTGTTAGTGCAGCCAACCGCACAACAGGATATCACCATTTTACGTGTAAAATTGATCAATGTTAGCTTACTAATAGTTAGGTTTAGGGCAAATTTCATCATTTTACCTCGCACAAACAGCGCTTCCGCCGTCCGTCATGGCAAAGTGGGCGTTCCATGACGCCACATGCAAAGGGTCAATAGATTATTGGTGGCTTTCAGATTCTACAATGTAATGATCTCCTAGATGGGTTCAACAGCCACCTTTTCCTCCCATGGAAATCCACAAAATTTCAACCTGATGATTTCTGTTAGTGACAAGACCCAAGAAGAAGCTGTATTACAACAAAAATAAGCATTTTAACAATATTCATTTTAACTGCCCCCCATTTATATTAAATATTATTGGCAGATAGAGTGTGGTGACGTCATCTGAAACTCAGCAGTTAGATATAGATTATAAATGATAAATCTAAGCGCACTTTCCTGTTGTTCCTTGTAAACACGAGTAGCATAAATGCAGACAAAAACCACTGATATCAGATTCCGTGGCTTTTTCGTGTGTTCAGTACACGCGAGTACACGCTGTTCAGTGGGTCGTGTCCTTAGATCACCTCGGCACCAGATACGCGCATGCGTAGACTGTTCTTGTTGTGAACGCACTCTATCTACATACATACATACATACATACATACATACACACACATATATATATATATATACATACATCCATACATATACATACATACATACATATATATATATATATATATATATATATATATATACATATACATACATACATACACATACATACATACATACACATATACATACATACATACATACATATATATATACATATACATACATACATACACATACACATACATACACACATACACATACATACATACATACATACATACATATATATACACACACACATACACATATACATACATACATACTTTTTCTTGAAGGTGGAGAAGCCACAGTAAGTCACAGGTTGCTTTAGTAAGAATGCTTGTTGTTATTTTGTTGTGTTTACTGCCTGAAATTGCATGAATGATAATGTGACGAGCTGCAGTGATTTATTATTTTAAAATTGCTGTATGTTGTGTTCAGGAGCAGCTCGGAGCAGAGGAAGTTGCGTTCCCGTGATGCTGCTCGCTGTAGGCGGAGCCAGGAGACAGAGGTGTTCTATGAGCTGGCCCACGCGCTGCCTCTGCCCCGCCGTGTCTCCACACACCTGGACAAGGCGGCCATCATGAGGGTCACCCTGAGCTACCTGCGCCTGCGCCACCTGCTGGCGCCTGGTGAGAACTACAGAGCATAACTCACTTCTACATAAACCAACAGCAACTTTATGAAAAGCAGCTGGACTCAGCTTCGTTCTTAACGGTCCCAGTGTGGTAGAATCAGAAGAACCTGAAGGTTAAGACACTTCATGCACTGTGATGTGTGAAGTGAATGATGACTGTATGGCACCACAAAATGCTATTTATTCTTTACAGAAACAAATCACAAAGTATTATATTGTCAGATGCATTATTATAGCATAGTTGTAATAAATCAGTATATTTGTTAGTCATTGGATTTGGATAAAAAAGACAAAAAAAAAAAGATTCCTTCAGTCACTAGGCTGGTGCTTTCTGCACTGCTGACCTGAGCCCCTGCTCTGCTGCTACAGGAACAGAGACAGGGGACAGCCAGGAGGACACTATGGACCAGTTCTACCCACAGGTTCTGGGCGGCTTTATCATGGTCCTAAATGAGGAAGGAGACATCATCTACCTGAGTGAGAATGTGAGCGCCCACATCGGGATCATACAGGTACTGCAGTTACTTCTGTTGAAAGACCAGCTGTTCTGCTAAAAGACCTGCTGACCTGTGCTGTCCTGTGCTGTGTTCTTATCCTCAGCTGGAGCTTCTGGGCCAGAGTCTTTTTGAGTTTGTCCATCCCTGTGACCAGGAGGAGCTGAGGGACCTGTTGACCGCTTGCTCCGGTCAGTCCTCCCTCTCTCTACACAAACACCAGCATGTTTTAAGGCTCACTACACAATAATAGACATTAAGGTATTTGAGGAGCTGAGCATAACTGTGAGCTGTCGGTTCTCATTCTAATGTGGTCAGGTGTGAGCAGGAAAGTGACCATCAAGGAGATCACTGAGAGAAGCTTCTTCCTGCGCATGAAGAACACTCTGACCAGCAGGGGGCGCACAGTCAACCTCAAGTCTGCTACCTGGAAGGTATGGCTTCAGGCTGATATTGTAAGGTGCAGTGTCTGATTGTTTTTCTGTTGTTGACTCTGTTTAGGTCCTTCACTGCACTGGACACATGCGCACACAAGGGGGCAGCAGATTTCTGAGTGTGGTCTGTGAGCCCCTCCCTCACCCGTCCAGTGTGGAGTTTCCCCTGGACTCATGCACTCTCCTGACCCGCCACAGCATGGACCTGCGCTTCACCCACTGCGAGGGCCGGTGAGCACTCATCTGACCAGAGTCTGACCAGAGTCTGACCAGAGTCTGACCAGAGTCTGACCAGAGTCTGACCAGAGTCTGACCAGAGTCTGACCACGCTTTGACCAGAGTCTGACCACGCTTTGACCAGAGTCTGACCACGCTTTGACCAGAGTCTGACCAGAGTCTGACCAGAGTCTGACCAGAGTCTGACCAGAGTCTGACCAGAGTCTGACCAGAGTCTGACCACCGTCTGACCACCGTCTGACCACGCTTTGACCGGAGTCTGACCACTGTCTGACCACCGTCTGACCACAGTCTGACCAGAGTCTGACTATGCTTTGACCATGCTCTGAACACACTCTGACCGAAGCCTGAACACGCTCTGACCAGAGTCTGACCACGCTTTGACCAGAGTCTGACCACCGTCTGACCACCGTCTGACCACCGTCTGACCACGCTTTAACCAGAGTCTGACCACCGTCTGACCACAGTCTGACCACGCTTTGACCACAGTCTGACTATGCTTTGACCATGCTCTGAACACACTCTGACTGAAGCCTGAACACGCTCTGACCACAGTCTGACCACTTTCTGACTGCAGAGTGCTGGAGTTGCTGGGATATGAGCCGGACCATCTGATTGGCTGCTCTGCTTACCACTTCTACCATGCGCTCGACTTTGACCATATCCACAGCAGCCTGCAAACATGTATGTCTAGAAGCAGAGTGACCGCTGTGTGACCCCCGTGTGACCCCCCATGTGACCTTTGTACCCTCCCTCCACAGTGCTGTCCAAAGGTCAGGTCACTACCAGGCAGTATCGCTTTCTGGCCAATCATGGAGGGTTTGTTTGGATGGAGACTCAGGCCACAGTGCTCTACAGCCGGAGCGGTCAGCCCGAGGCTATTGTCTGCCTCAACTTCATCCTCAGGTCTGCTCCACCACACAAACCTCTGACCCTGTGCTGTGTGAGCCACTCTCTGACCTCTGAGCCTGTTGCTCTGTGTGTGCAGTGCCGTCCAGCAGGCCCACGTCCTGTTCTCAGTGGAGCAGAGGCGCTGTGGAGAGCACCCATCTCCGGCCCCCCAGGAGGAAGCGGACACCACTGCAGAGCCCCCAGCAGAGCCCAGCAGTCCGGGTAACATGGACTATGATAGAGCACCGCCTGTGGTTCTGATGAGGGCCCAACCTTTTACGGTCAGCACTGAGGGATGTTGGTGTTTTTCTCCTGTAGGCCTGACCACTCTGCTGTTTGTCAGTCCAAAACTGGACTGTGAGTCCAGAGCCCCCCAGGACCTGTGCAGCCCTGCCCTGAGGCAGCTACTGTCCCCTATCTTCAATAGCCTGCCCTCGTCCACCTCGCCCGTTCTGTTGTCTGAACGCCAAGCCGTCCTGGTGAGTAGAGCGCACGTGTGCGGGGCGCCGCCGGACTCAAAGCCAGCTTAACCATTTGTGCTTCCAGAGCCAAGAGGAGCCCATGGACACCAGCGGAGTGGAGCGCTTCTTTGCCATAAGGCCTGATGCAGATAAAGACCATGGTCACACTCTTCAGGTAAGGATGCAGAAAGGCACCCTGACGCATGTCACGCTGCTGTGTGTGGGCCCTCAGGGAGTTGACTTCTGAGCCTCTCTTGGCAGCAAATGGACGATATGGACCTGGACATGCTGGCTCCATACATCTCCATGGACGATGACTTCCAACTCAGTGCTCTGAGTGCACCAGAGGAGGCAGAGCCCCAGGGCCCTTCTACGCCGGTTCCCAGAAGAAGGAAAAGGTAAGCGAGTCCTGATCCAAGCATTTGCTGACAGGGATTTGTGTAACGTGGTACTGTGTTCAGAGTCCTTAGCATGGATGTAGAACAGCAGCCCGACAAGAGGCACAAAGGCCCAGCGGAGGAGGAGCTGCTGCAGGGCCATGCTTTACTGGTGAGTGTACATGGGGCATGTTATCGACCTTTTAGACAAATTTGTACAAAATGTGCCTTGGGTTTGGTGGTCCTCAGGGCTGCCTGGAGGAGAGTCCCCAGTCGGGGCGTGGTTGGAGCCAGCTGCTCACAGATAAAGACCCAGTACTCGGAGGAGTCCAGAGTGAGAGCTCAGGTACGACAGCATTATTAACGCGTTACTAACGTGAGCAGGATGCAATGCTAACTCTGGGTTGGTGCTTGGGTTACAGCGCTGATGACGGAGCTCTTCCTCACTCCCACTCCTTGCATGTCTCCACCATTGTCGCCCATGACCTGAACTCTGTCTGATCATGTGACCCGGCAAACTCCAGAACACACAACAGTTTCCACAGTCACCAGAGCATCCTGGGAGGCAGCTAACCTGTGCACATACAGGGGGCCGACGGCAGTGCGGCGGCAAAGAGCAACACAAATGTGGTGACAGTGGCGCCATGGATTTTATAAGCATGTTTTTACTCACTTTTCTATTTTTTTTTTTTTTTATCAATGAATCCTATTATAGGCGGTGCTTTTTCATCGTCTTCTACATACATCATGTATTTGTAATGTCAAATGTTTTGCCTGTCACTGTGGTGCTAAACTCTTCAAATGCAGACTTTGTCCTGTGGGCCTGTGCCTTCATGACCCTGTATAAGTGGTCCATTTTAGGGAGAATACTTTACAGCTACTCTCTGTGACAGTCGTCATGAAGCAGAATAAAGCTTTTGAGCAGCTTCTTTTGGTTTTAAAATCTGTTATTTTTATTAATTACAGAAATAATGATTATCACATTACTGCTTGTTTGTATATGTATGTGTAATTTTATTTTATTCTTTTTCCAAAAGGAATAAGGATTTCCTTAAATATTATTCATGTTCTGAAAAACCAGACGTCAAACATTATTTTACGTTTTGTCTGACTACATCAATATGACAACAAATGTTAAATGTACAGTACTTCAAGTGCTTTTTAATTGAGTCACTTTATTTATGCTTGAGGGGCAACAGTAAGGTGTGGAAATGTGCAGAGTTGACAGAACCCTCAGTTCACCCTTTAAAAAAATCACACTCGAGCTCCTAGAAGCCATTTTGTGTCCTCTACTTTAAAATACTATAAAATCACTAAAAATGTATCTTTTTTTTTCTACCTGTAAAGCTCTAATTCATAGAACTACTTTGTCTTGAATCATACATATCAAATATTCTTAGTATTTATAAGCTTTTAAGATTAATGTTCGATATGTGTCTGTCAAGAAGATGTGCTATAACATTTGAGTCTTTAAAGTAGAAAAAAATATGAATGTATAGTGAATTTATGGCCATTTAAAGTCGAGGACACAAATTGGCCTCCAGCCCGATGGCCGTCTGTCATGGACTGTACAGTCTCCCTCACGTCTGCTCTTCTGTGCAAGAAGGAGCAAAGCCAGAGCTACAGCCAAGCCAACCACCTCCTGACCCCCGGTGTGGACCAAGCGATCGAAACCTCATAGTTCAGCTCTATTTGCTGGTGTCTAGCAGACTGAGATGTGAGTAAACTGTTAAATTTGAAGAAAAACAAAATCACATTCAACAAAATAAGACAAAAGTATCATTAAACTTAAAATACAGTTGAGACATGGGACATCTCCAGTGTGTGTCATCCATTTTCTGGTGAGGGCCTTCTTTCCCGCTGAAGTCTGGCGGGATGCCAGTGTCAAAGACACTTAGTGGTGCTTTGTTAATCTCAGTCCAATATTTCTGAGCAACAGGACAGTCCCAAAGCACATGGTAATGATGGGCCACTTGGTAAGCACACTTTCTCCAGCAGCTTTCTCTGTGAATAATGTTCACTTGACAGGGAGTTATGAAAAAAAGTCATACGCTTTTTCAAGATGGCTACGTAACTTTAAGACAGGCTTTGGCTGTGGTTGAACCTGTCAGATATCCATGTTTATTAGATATGAGTTTCAATATGTAATTCGTACACACACATTTACACACATTTACTCCCTCATTTGTGACTGATCCATCGTGGTTTCAAAGATAGTCTGGACAATGTTTTAAAAATCAAGAAGTTTTGACTCATCCAAAAGTTATTTTTAGTCTGAGGAGCTGGTCTGACACAGCCTCACCCCCAGGACTCTCACCTGAAACTGACCCAAACTAACATAAGGGAACTCTGACCAACAGACAGATGTGTATGGGACACTAGCTTTACAGTTTGGGCTCAGTACTGATAGTGGGAGTAATTCCATTTAAATAATGACAACTAATGGTTGTGATTTTATTGTGAAAAGAATTGAAGAAAGTCATGTCAGAGAGTAACTGGTGTTGAGGGTTCTACTGCTGTGAGTTTGTCAGGAGGAGAACCCTGGTGTTGTTTTTGTTAAAGGAGTCTTATTATGCAAAATGGACTTTTAGGAGTGTTTGACAACATTCTAATCATCCACCCTTGTCATTAAACCACTGTCTTGATATTAGAGTGACTGATGCATGCTTGGACAGTCCAGGCCTTCACCGCTCCCGTGCCACGCCCACTGATGGATCCGGCAGCGTTGTGTGGCTATTTTTGGCACAAAAAAAATAATCCAGTTTGTTTTTGTGAACTGCAGTTTTCAAAAGATAAAATCACGGTTATCAAAGTGATTTGCGCCACCGTTTTCAACGAGGTAGTAAGAAGACTTAACTTGTTTTAGATCAACACCTGCTGTTTAATGGAGTCCATGGTATTTTTGGTTGACAAATTGATCACTTGCACTGGGACTCAAGCTGTTCTCAGCAGGATCACATGTCACTGTATTTTTTCAAAATATTTTTCAAATATTGTCCTTTTCATCATAGCTTTAGTCTGACGGGCTGGACAATCTCCAAGAGTGAAGTAAGCAGTAATTATACAGTGTTCTGACCGTATAACTGTAGGACCATCATTTTAATTCATTATAAATGAATCACTGGACTTTAGCGCATCTTTCATGACACTCAAAGCACTTTACAGTGCACCATTTATTCACTTCACATTCAGTGGCGGTAAGTTACTACTGTAGCCACAGCTGCCCAGGGGCAGACTGACAGAGGCTGCCAATCTCCATCATCTGATCACCACCAGCACTCACACAATCACCACTTTCACACTAAGCAATGTGGGAGTGTCTTGCCTAAGGGCTCAGCGGCAGTTTCCTTCAACCGCCCGTCTGTGGCACCCGGGGTCTCCCATCCAAGCACTGGCCAGGCCCTGACCTGCTAAGTTTCTGAGTTTCGATGGGATCAGGCAATGACAGGCAGGTCCACACCTGCCCCAAGATCCAGAGTGTGCAGTGGCTGTGGGTTGGTTTCTTTACAATCTGTGTGGAACTCATCCACATGTACGTATGTCAACCATTATTACAATCTTTTCCCAGTCTAAAACTAAATTTCATGTAAAGTCAGAGAACTCAGTTAAAAATATAAAAGGGACACAAGGTTAAGACTATTATAAATAAAACTGCTCTTTGGTTTCTCCAGTTTGGCTTACAAATGAGCGAAAACAGTGTTAATATAAGGACTTAGGACTTTTAGGCCACACCACCGCCTCGGCCTGTGCCGCTGGTGCTCTGAAAGTTAACACGAGTAGGTGGCATGGACTCATTTAGTTTGACATCATCATCTTTTTAAATCGAAGTTTCAGTTATAGGTAAAAGATCAATCAGGTCCATGAATATTGGGGACGGAGACACAATTCTAATCTTTTTGGGTCTGTACACCACCACAATGGATTTCAAATGAAACGAACAAGATGTGCTTGAACTGCTGAGTTTCAGCTTTAATTTGAGGGTATTTACATCAAAATCAGACAAACTGTGCGGAATTACAAGTTTGTATATATGTCTCCCACTTTCTAAGGGATCAAAAGTATGGGACAACTAAAGTAATGGGACAAATAGGCTGCTCAGCTGATCCATGGCCAGGAGTGTGTCCCTCAGTATTTACAAGAAGCAGATAAAAGGAGTTCATTTCAAGTGTGCTGTTTGCATTTGGAATCTGTTGCTCTCAATATGAGATCCAGAGAGCTGTCACTATCAGTGAAGCAGCCATCATTAGGCTGAAAAATCAAAACAAACCCATCAGAGAGAGAGAGAGCAAAATTATTAAGTGTAGACAAATCAACTGTTTGGAACATTCTCAAAAAGAAAGAACACACTGGTGAGCTCAGCAACACCAAAAGACCCAGAAGACCACGGAAAACAACTGTAGTGGATGACAGAAGAATTCTTTCTTGGTGAAGAAAAAGCCCTTCACAACAGTTGGCCAGATCAAGAACACTCTCCAGGAGGTTGTGTATGTGTGTCACAGTGAATACAGAGGCTTCACCACATTGATGAGCCTCAAAAACAGGACGGTCAGATTAGAGTTTGTCAAACAACATCTAAAAAGCCTTCACAGTTCTGAACAACATCCTTTGGACAGATGAGACAAAGATCAACTTGTACCAGAGAGATGGAAGAGAAGAGTCTGGAGAAGGAAAGGACGTGCTGATGATCCAAAGCACCAAATCATCAGTGAAGCAGGGGGTGTGTCATGGTGTGGCATGTATGGCTGCCAATGGGACGGGTTCATTTGTATTTACTGATGATGTGACCGCGACAAAAGCATCAGGAGGAATTCTGAAGTGTTAACTGCTCATATTCAGCCAGATGCTTCAGAACTCATTAGATGGCCCTTCATGGTGCAGATGGACAGAGGTTTTTAAGGCAAAGAAGTGGAACGTTCACATGACCTGAATCCGATTGAGCAGCATTTCACTTGATGAAGACAAAACTGAAGGGAAAATGAAGCCGCTCCAGGTATGAAACCCAGTGTCTGGTGATGTCTGTGTGTTCCAGACTTCAGGCTGAAAGGATTTGAAACCAAGCATTGAAAAGTGAAAGTTTTATGATTTGTCCCATTACTTTCATCCCTTTAAAAATGTTATTCACTATGTAACTCTACAAAAGTATCTCAGTAGGAACCAGTGTCTAATGCAATGCTATCAACGCAACAGGGTTTTAGGCTGTATATACATTTGATGGATTTTTATCATCATCTTACTTGTTCATGCATCTAGATGGCTATACATGAAATTATATTTTTCGATATCTGCACAAAAAGACAATTTACACAGTAGAAAATTTGACAAAATATGTATTTGCAAAAAGTAACATTTGTGAAATTTGTCAAATTTAAGGAGTAAAAAACATTTTGCAGCTACAGATGCTACAGCGTCTCTTCTTATTGCAGCTGCATTGCAGAGTTCAGGAATGGACAATTGTAGTGTAGAGTAGGCCGGTCCCAGACAAATCATCTACCACAATCTAACTTTGTTCAAATGCAGTTGAGCAACACTGTGCTCCACTTCACAGAAGCAGGAGGTTGGTTCATCAGATGCCCCACAAACCTTTACAGGTTCAAACCACGTGTAGGACCATTTCAACAGATTTTACAACATACTTAGTTGAGCACCTGCTGACCGGACTGTGCACCTTCTGGAACTGGATAAGCACAGGCGGAAATACCATTTCCGTTTCTTTAAGCTCTTTGTGCATCAAACATTTTCACACTGACCTCATCTAAAATGCTACACAATAAACTTGAGCTACACTGATTGTCCGTCTTATCAGCATGTTCTTTTGCCTGCTTAGTACCACAAACCTATCCAAAACATGGCTGAAAAATCTGTGTAAAAGCTGGGCCTCTGAGGACTCAGAAACCGCTCATTATGTGCATGAATCAACAGACTGTCAGTGTGTTCACAGATGCTCAATGGGTAGTGTTCCTTAGGGAAGCATGTGCTTCATCAACACTTGTGGACCAAGGTGCTTCCACAGCATGAGAGTGTGCAGCTTCATCTCCACTGACAGTGTTTCAGGGTTTCAAATGTCAATATAAAACATCATGATCAAAGAAAAGACGACAAACAAATCATCACCCACATCCACAGGCTTGTAGTGGGGCCACAGTGAAATGTAATACAGGGATTAGAACAAGTCAGAATGTTTCAGGAAATTGTACTTCTACAGGAATAAACACAAGAATGTTTTCTGGAACGTGTCATGACCCATTCTGAGCATCTCCCGTCTAGAACGAGTCGGCATTGAGGAACGACCACTGAAACACTAAGACTTTTCAATGCTAAATGTTTGGCCCCACAACATTGTTATACCTGTTCTCTAAAACAATAAAAGTAACATTTCATGTTGAATCTCCAGTGTTTTCCCGCTGTAGTGTGTTTTGGATGTCCAACAGTGAGTGCTTATTTGGCCACAAAGAAGCTTGAGTGTGCAGCCTCCCACGCTCAGTAGTCACTTGTGGAAGTGGTGGGTCCGTGAGATGATAAATCAGGTGCTTCATACTGGCATCTTGACAAAAAACAAATGCTAAAAGGGCATGTGGTTACTCTGCATTCTTCTCAGTGTTCAAATGAGTTTAACACAAGTGAAATACATAAAAACACTCTCAGTCCCACTCCCACGCACGCGCACACACACACACGCCACACGCCGCACACACACGACGCACATCGACGCGATGCGACGACGCGCGACGCGACGCGACGCGACGCGACGCGACGACGCGACGCGACGCACGCACGCGACGCGACGCGACGCGACGCGCACGCCACGCGACGCGACGCGACGCGACGCGACGCGACGCGCACGCGACGCGCGACGCGACGCGACGCGACGCGACGCGACCGCGACGACGCACGCGACGCGACGCGACGCGACGACGCGACGCGACGACGCGACGCGATCGCGACGCGACGCGACGCGACAACGCCAGACGCGACGCGACGCACGACGCGACGCGCACGCGACACACACACACACACACACACACACACACACACACACACACACACACACACACACACACACACACACACACACACACACACACACACACACACACACACACACACACACACGCACACACACACACGCACGAGCATGCGCCTTATTGCCTGGTCAGAACCGCTCAAAGGCAAAGTGGCTCTATGATGGGAACACACAGTTCACTTGATCCGGTTCTGTCTCATGAGCGGGACGATGCAGGAGGGGGGGCCCGCCTTGGACAGAAAAGGGTGTTTGAGGAGCTCACTGGCCGTGGCCCTCTGAGCAGGGTCTCGTACCAACATCCGGTCCAGAAAGCCCTTCAGCAGAGGAGAGACCTGGAGCACAGAACACAAGACACATCCAACTCAGTCCCATCTTCTCTGTTGTATAGTTCCCCCTGTGCAGAGCTCGAGTGACAGCTCCACAAAGGAGGCCGTGGTCATGAGCTTGTGTGGAGCAGCTTTCACACACAGAAATGATGTTGCCCATCGACGCAACTGCTGTTGTGAAATTGGGCATTACAAAAATGTATTCAAACCTCAAATTAGAACTGTGGAATTTGCATCAAGGTTTATGGGATTCTACTATAGTTCTATAGTTCTGATTTGAATTAGGAGGAATTTTTTTCATTTATAGCAAGAGATTTTAACTTTCAGTGCACCCTACAGACATTTTGTGTCCCTTTTGTGGCATTTTCAATTTAATACAATTTTTTGTGTCCTCATGATAATTATCTTTGAAGATTCTGATTTTAGCTCTCTCACTTTTTTAATACTCTTTTAGAGCTGAGCTAGAAAAAAGGCCACTTTGTGTCTTCTACCGGTACTTTAAAAGGCCATATAATCACAATACATTCAGATTTTTTTCTACTTTTAAAGGACAACTATGCTCTTGAGTACCTTTACTGTGGTATCTCATGTTCTATGATGACAACAACAACAACAACAACAACAAACAACTTCCAATGTTTCTGGCTCGGAAATGGAGAAGGTGGACTCCATCTACTGGCAGCAAAGGAAATTACAGGATTTCAAATAACCTCAGTGAAGGCAGGTAAAAATGCTAAGAATGGTAAATGGTCACATTTATCTAGCGCTTTTCTAGCTTCAAGGCACTCAAAGCGCTTTACGTCAAGGAACCACTCACCCATTCACTCACCAGTGTGCAGTGACACTGGGGGTGGGGCGGGTTAAGTGTGTCCAAGGACACAGCGGCAGCGTTCATCTGCAACTGCAATTGCTCTGCCAACCTGTGGGCCAGTAAGAGTGAATACTCCTCCAAGCATCCGAGCTCAGAAGACGATCGGACTGCAAACTGAGCTACTGCCGACTAAAACAGGCTGATGTAGCCCACCATGTAATGAACGAGTCTGATGATGATTTATGGACCTAAAAATAGCGCAGAAGGTATCAGACATCAGGAAAATTCAGAATGGAGTGTTTTTGACAGTTGGAAGGGATAGGATTTCCTAACCAGGCAAGAGGCCTCAAGAAAATCCCAGGACATGCTGGAGGGACTACAGGCTCGGCTGGTCTGGGAACGTCTCGGGATCCCCCCGGAGGAGGAGCTGGCGGTGGTGTGTGGAAAGGGAAGTCTGGGCCTTCCTGCTCAGACTGCTGCCTCCACAACCCGGCCCCGGATAAAGCAGAAGAAAATGGATGGAGGAGCGTGTGGTCAGGGCGGTAGAGGAGCGTGTGGTCGGAGTGTGGTCGGGGCAGTACAGGAGCGTGTGGTCGGAGTGTGGTCGGAGTGTGGTCGGGGCGGTAGAGGAGCGTGTGGTCAGGGCGGTACAGGAGCGTGTGGTCGGAGTGTGGTCGGAGTGTGGTCGGGGCGGTACAGGAGCGTGTGGTCAGGGTGTGGTCGGGGCGGTACAGGAGCGTGTGGTCGGGGCGGTACAGGAGCGTGTGGTCGGGGCGGTACAGGAGCGTGTGGTCGGGGCGGTACAGGAGCGTGTGGTCTGGGCGGTAGAGGAGCGTGTGGTCGGAGTGTGGTCGGGGCAGTACAGGAGCGTGTGGTCGGAGTGTGGTCGGGGCGGTACAGGAGCGTGTGGTCGGAGTGTGGTCGGGGCGGTACAGGAGCGTGTGGTCGGGGTGGTACAGGAGCGTGTGGTCGGGGCGGTACAGGAGCGTGTGGTCGGGGTGTGGTCGGAGTGTGGTCGGGGCGGTACAGGAGCGTGTGGTCGGAGTGTGGTCGGGGCGGTACAGGAGCGTGTGGTCTGGGCGGTACAGGAGCGTGTGGTCGGGGCGGTACAGGAGCGTGTGGTCGGGGTGTGGTCGGCGGTGAGGAGCGTAGAGGCGTGTGGGCGGTACAGGAGCGTGTGGTCGGAGTGTGGTCGGGGCGGTAGAGGAGCGTGTGGTCAGGGCGGTACAGGAGCGTGTGGTCGGAGTGTGGTCGGAGTGTGGTCGGGGCGGTACAGGAGCGTGTGGTCGGAGTGTGGTCGGGGCGGTACAGGAGCGTGTGGTCGGGGTGTGGTCGCGGTAGGCGTGTGGCGGTACAGGAGCGTGTGGTCTGGGCGGTACAGGAGCGTGTGGTCGGGGTGTGGTCGGGCGGTACAGGAGCGTGTGGTCGGGGCGGTACAGGAGCGTGTGGTCGGGGCGGTAGAGGAGCGTGTGGTCGGGGTGGTAGAGGAGCGTGTGGTCGGAGTGTGGTCGGGGCGGTAGAGGAGCGTGTGGTCGGGGTGGTAGAGGAGCGTGTGGTCGGAGTGTGGTCGGGGCGGTACAGGAGCGTGTGGTCGGGGCGGTACAGGAGCGTGTCGGTACAGGAGCGTGTGGCGGTCGGGGCGTGTGGTCAGGCGGTACAGGAGCGTGTGGTCGAAGCGGTACAGAGGCGTGTGGTCGGGCGGCAGGAGCGTGTGGTCGTACAGGAGCGTGTGGTCGAGGCGGTACAGGAGCGTGTGGTCGGCGGAACAGGTGCGTGTGGTCGGGGCGGTACAAGAGTGTGTGGTCGGGCGTGGGTCGGTGTGGTCGGGGCGGTACAGGAGCGTGTGGTCGGGGCGGTACAGGAGCGTGTGGTCGGGGCGGTACAGGAGCGTGTGGTCGGGGCGGTACAGGAGCGTGTGGTCGGGGCGGTACAGGAGCGTGTGGTCGGGGCGGTACAGGAGCGTGTGGTCGGGGTGTGGTCGGGGCGGTAGAGGAGCGTGTGGTCGGGGCGGTACAGGAGCGTGTGGTCGGGGCGGTACAGGAGCGTGTGGTCGGGGCGGTACAGGAGCGTGTGGTCGGGGCGGTACAGGAGCGTGTGGTCGGGGCGGTACAGGAGCGTGTGGTCGGGGTGTGGTCGGGGCGGTACAGGAGCGTGTGGTCGGGGCGGTAGAGGAGCGTGTGGTCGGGGCGGTAGAGGAGCGTGTGGTCGGGGCGGTAGAGGAGCGTGTGGTCGGGGCGGTACAGGAGCGTGTGGTCGGGGCGGTACAGGAGCGTGTGGTCGGGGTGTGGTCGGGGCGGTACAGGAGCGTGTGGTCGGGGCGGTACAGGAGCGTGTGGTCGGGGTGTGGTCGGGGCGGTACAGGAGCGTGTGGTCGGGGCGGTACAGGAGCGTGTGGTCGGGGCGGTACAGGAGCGTGTGGTCGGGGTGTGGTCGGGGCGGTACAGGAGCGTGTGGTCAGGGCGGTACAGGAGCGTGTGGTCGGGGCGGTAGAGGAGCGTGTGGTCGGGGCGGTAGAGGAGCGTGTGGTCGGGGCGGTAGAGGTGCGTGTGGTCGGGCGGTACAGGAGCGTGTGGTCGGGCGGTACAGGAGCGGCGTGGGTCGGGGCGGTACAGGAGCGTGTGGTCAGGGCGGTACAGGAGCGTGTGGTCGAGCGGTACAGGAGGCGTGTGGTCGGGCGGTACAGGAGCGTGTGGTCGAGCGGTACAGGAGCGTGTGATCGGGGTGTGGTCGGGGCGGTAGAGGAGCGTGTGGTCAGGGTGGTACAGGAGCGTGTGGTCGGGGCGGTAGAGGAGCGTGTGGTCGGGGCGGTACAGGAGCGGTAGGGTCGTGTGGTCGGAGCCGGTACAGGAGCGTGTGGTCGGGCCGGTACAGGAGCGTGTGGTCAGAAGCGGTAGGAGGCGTGTGGTCGGGGCGGTACAGGAGCGTGTGGTCGAGGCGGTACAGGAGCGTGTGGTCGAGGGTGTGGTTGGGGCGGTACAGGAGCGTGTGGTCAGGGCGGTACAGGAGCGTGTGGTCGGGCGGTACAGGAGCGTGTGGTCGAAGGCGGTACAGGAGCGTGTGGTCGGGCGGTAGAGGCGGGCGGTACAGGAGCGTGGTCGGGCGGTACAGGAGCGGGTCGGTACAGGAGTGTGGTCGGGCGGTACAGGAGCGTGTGGTCGGGCCGGTACAGGAGCGTTTGGTCGGGCGGTACAGGAGCGTGGTGGTCGGGCGGTACAGGAGCGTGTGGTCGGGCGGTACAGGAGCGTGTGGTCGGGGCGGTAGAGGAGCGTGTGGTGGGGGCGGTACAGGAGCGTGTGGTCGGGGCGGTACAGGAGCGTGTGGTCGAGGGCGGTACAGGCGTGTGGTCGGGCGAGTGTGGTCGAGCGGTACAGGGCGTGTGGTCGAGCGGTACAGGAGCGTGTGGTCGACAGGAGCGGTACAGGAGCGTGTGGTTGGCGGTACAGGAGCGTGTGGTCGTGTGGTCGAGGCGGTACAGGAGCGTGTGGTCGGGCGGAACAGAGGCGTGTGGTCGGGCGGTACAGCGTGTGGTCGAGCGGTAGGCGGTACAGGCGTGTGGTCGGGCGGTACAAGCGTGTGGTCGGGCGGTAGAAGAGCGTGTGGTCGGGGCGGTACAGGAGCGTGTGGTCGGGGCGGTACAGGAGCGTGTGGTCGGGGCGGTAGAGGAGCGTGTGGTCGGGGCGGTACAGGAGCGTGTGGTCGGGGCGGTACAGGAGCGTGTGGTCGGGGCGGTACAGGAGCGTGTGGTCGGGGCGGTACAGGGGCGGTACAGGAGCGTGTGGTCGGGGCGGTACAGGAGCGTGTGGTCGGGGCGGTACAGGGGCGGTACAGGAGCGTGTGGTCGGGGCGGTACAGGAGCGTGTGGTCGGGGCGGTACAGGGGCGGTACAGGAGCGTGTGGTCGGGGCGGTACAGGGGCGGTACAGGAGCGTGTGGTCGGGGCGGTACAGGGGCGGTACAGGAGCGTGTGGTCGGGGCGGTAGAGCAGTGTAGTAGAGAGTTTGTACCTTGTGCAGGTTCTTGAGTTTCGGGGGAAGGTTGTCACGGATCATCTTCATGGCCTTCAGCGGCGGCTCATTAAAGTACGGTGGCTCTCCGTCCACCATCTCGATGACCATGATGCCCAAAGACCAGATGTCCACCTGCACAGAAGGACGTCAGGACTCAGAGGACACAGGCAGAGGACACAGAGGGCAGAGGACACAGAGGGCAGAGGACACAGAGGGCAGAGGACACAGAGGGCAGAGGACACAGGCAGAGGACACAGAGGGCAGAGGACACAGAGGGCAGAGGACACAGGCAGAGGACACAGAGGGCAGAGAACACAGGCAGAGGACACAGAGGGCAGAAGACACAGAGGGCAGAAGACACAGGCAGAGGAAACAGAGGGCAGAGGACACAGAGGGCAGAAGACACAGAGGGCAGAAGACACAGGCAGAGGACACAGAGGGCAGAGGACACAGAGGGCAGAGGACACAGAGGGCAGAGGACACAGGCAGAGGACACAGAGGGCAGAAGACACAGAGGGCAGAAGACACAGGCAGAGGACACAGAGGGCAGAGGACACAGAGGGCAGAGGACACAGAGGGCAGAAGACACAGAGGGCAGAAGACACAGAGGGCAGAGGACACAGGCAGAGGACACAGAGGGCAGAAGACACAGAGGGCAGAAGACACAGAGGGCAGAGGACACAGAGGGCAGAAGACACAGGCAGAGGACACAGAGGGCAGAAGACACAGAGGGCAGAGGACACAGAGGGCAGAGGACACAGAGGGCAGAGGACACAGAGGGCAGAGGACACAGAGGGCAGAGGACACAGAGGGCAGAGGACACAGAGGGCAGAGGACACAGAGGGCAGAGGACACAGAGGGCAGAAGACACAGAGGGCAGAGGACACAGAGGGCAGAGGACACAGAGGGCAGAGGACACAGAGGGCAGAGGACACAGAGGGCAGAGGACACAGAGGGCAGAGGACACAGAGGGCAGAGGACACAGAGGGCAGAGGACACAGAGGGCAGAGGACACAGAGGGCAGAGGACACAGAGGGCAGAGGACACAGAGGGCAGAGGACACAGAGGGCAGAGGACACAGGACATAGAGGACACAAGACACTCGCCAAAACAAGTTCCTAGTTTGTGAAGTTTGTTCCCGGCGTGGCACACTCGTGGCACACTCGTGGCACACTCGTGGCACACGGTGCACACACACAGGGGTTGGGACTAGACTGCGATTAAAACCATCAAATATGCAATGATTTTTAGAGTGTTCTACTAAAAATATCAGTCAGTTGCGTCTGGCGCATGAGAAGTGCTGAAGACTGAGGCACGTGTGAAAAAGTTACGTGTCAGATTGTTTTCTGCCCCAACATTGCACCTCTGCTTCTCCAAAACTCCTGTCCAGACGTCAGCAGCACTGTCTCCTCTAAACTTTTCAGTTGCGCTCCCAGCATCCCGCTTGCTCCGCTGCGCTTCCCAAGCACCTCACTCTGACCACTCACTAAATTAGTGTTGTCCCAAATGCAAATGGTCCTGTGACTCTGTCCCCGCTGTGTCGGCACTAGGCCGAACGGTTTGATACGCATGTGTTTATCTGGTAATGCAGTGTGGTAAGCAACTGGAGAAATGACACAAGTCCCTTTGAAATTGAGCTGCAAATTCTGTTTTACGTCATTTAAAATGCTTTACATTGTAGCTTTAGTCATAATGTAGCCAACATTTCAGCCTAAAATATTAAAATTATGTTGGCCAAAATACAGGCTTATAAAACTAGATAAATAAGACGCATAATATTTTATAGACTATAGGAATCAAATCAATAGGCAACATGATCAGTGGTATTAGTATGGGTAACATTTTATCAATAGCCATCTCTAACCTCGGGGCCATAGGGCAGCCGTGAGATGAGCTCTGGGGCCATCCAGTACGGGGTCCCCACCAGCGACTTCCTCCTTTGCACTTCTTTAGAGACCTGAGCACAGAAGCCGAAGTCTGACAGCTTCACCTGAAACACAGAGACAGACTCATGATACAGTTTGTACAGCCACCTATAAACAGCGCCTTTCTCTGTCAGTGTCAGTGGGCGGTGGAGTGTGGTTGTGTGGTGGTGGTAGAGTGTGGTTGCGCGACGGCGGTGTGTGGTTGTGGTGTGGTTGCGCGGTGGCGATGGAGTGTGGTTGCGCAGCGGCGGTGGAGTGGTTGCGTGGTGGCTGCGGTGTGGTTGAGCGGTGTGGTTGCGCTGCAGTGCGGTTGCGCGGCAGTGTGGTTGCGCGGCGTGGGTGTGAGCGGTGTGGTTGCGCTGCGGTGTAGTTGCGCGGCGGTGTGGTTGCGCGGCGTGGGTGTGAGCGGTGTGGTTGCGCTGCAGTGTGGTTGCGCTGCAGTGTGGTTGCACTGCAGTGTGGTTGTGCGGTGTGGTTGCGCTGCTGTTGCGCTGCAGTGTGGTTGCGCTGCGGTGCGGTTCTTGTGGCGGTGTGGTTCTTGGCGGCAGTGTGGTTCTTGCGGCAGTGTGGTTGCGCGGCGTGGGTGTGAGCGGTGTGGTTGCGCTGCAGTGTGGTTGCGCTGCAGTGTGGTTGCACTGCAGTGTGGTTGTGCGGTGTGGTTGCGCTGCGGTTGCGTGGCGGTGCGGTTGCGCTGCAGTGTGGTTGCGCTGCGGTGTGTTTGCGCTGCGGTGCGTTTGCACTGCGGTGCGTTTGCGCTGCGGTGCGTTTGCGCTGCGGTTGCGCGGCGGTGCGGTTGCGCTGCAGTCTTGATTCGCGCTGCAGTCGCTTGGTTCGCTGCAGTCTTGATTGCGCTACAGTGTGGTGTGAGTTCGCTGCGAGTTCTGTAGTGGTGCGGTTCTTGCGGCGGTGCGGTTGCGCTGCTGTGCGGTTGCGCTGCTGTGCGGTTGCGCAGCGGTGCGGTTGCGCAGCGGTTGCGCTGCGGTTGCGCTGCGGTGCGGTTGCGCTGCGGTTGCGCTGCGGTGCGGTTGCGCTGCAGTGTGGTTGCGCTGCGGTTGCGCTGCTGTGCGGTTGCGCTGCAGTGTGGTTGCGCTGCGGTTGCGCTGCGGTGCGGTTGCGCTGCGGTTGCGCTGCGGTGTGGTTGCGCTGCGGTTGCGCGGCGTGGGTGTGAGCGGTGTGTGCTGTACATACTCGTCCGTCATGGGTCAGCAGGATGGAGTCGCTCTTGATGTCCCGGTGGATTACTCCCTGTGTGTGCAGCACAGACAGGGCCTTGAGCACAGACACACACACCGTGGCAATCTGCTCCTCGTTCATTCTGTGAATGAAGAGCAAGTCAACCATTTTGGCTCATTTGATGAGAACTCAAATTCATGCCTTAATCAAATGACATAAGCAATTATTTAGATTTAGTCTCTTCACTGGGTTCCTGTTGAGTTTAGAACCAAATTCACAATCCTCCTCCTGACTTATAAAACCATAAATGGCATGTCCCCATTTGACCTCAAAGATGCAATAGTACCATATCATCCAAACAGAGCACTTTCAACACTCTCAAAATGCTGCACTCGGCCTGTCACAATAACTCATTTCAAACTGCAATATACCACAGCAGGAAATTCCCTGTAAACTCTATTCCAGCGGTACTACATCATAAATCATGAGCTGTAATAAAGAGTAGGACCAAACTAGTTCATTAGCATTCTTTTTTTTTTTTTTTAAGTGTCTGTCTTTATTACAGCATAGACTCGGTACAAGGTCATCCTCTGCATCTCTGACAGAAAGCAGGCGGCTTCCAT
This sequence comes from Rhinogobius similis, assembly GCA_019453435.1. NCBI lineage: Eukaryota > Metazoa > Chordata > Actinopteri > Gobiiformes > Gobiidae > Rhinogobius > Rhinogobius similis. The sequence goes on from CM033625.1 coordinate 36,194,832, forward strand.
ACAGAAGAATTTTCTCCGTATTTCAATAGATACAAAGATATAGCTGGGTGACGGAGAGACATGGCTGTAATCTAATAAACAGACTCCAACATTTATCAAGTATCATGGCAGAAAATTCTCACGTACTAGAATGAAAGAAGAATTGCCATAATCGGTAATCAATAATCAATCAAGCATTAGCATTCTTTATGAGTTTAATATATTAATTATTGAATCCTTTTCAGCTGAAATTTTAATATATTACCGAAAAACAAAACGTTTCCAAATCATTCAAAAAAAAGATACAGGCGATAAATACTGAGCCCCAAATAATATTGTTCCTGCTGTCATTTATTGAACGATTACCCACATTAAAAAAATTACACCTGAAAGCAGATAAAAAGGAGAGAAGCTGACTCGCATTGTGTGTCTGTGTGTGCCACATTAAGCATGGAGAACAGGAAGAGGACAGAGGAACCAAAATTGTGGAAAAATATCAACAATGTCAAGGTTACAAGTCCATCTCCAGACATCTTGATATTCCTTTGTCCACAGCGTGCAACATAATCATGAAGTTTGTCACCGATGGCACTCTAGCTAACCTCCCTGGACGTGGATGGAAGAGAAAAACTGATGAGAGATCACAACGCAGGATAGTCCGGATGGTGGATAAGCAGCCCCCAACAACTCAAAGAAATTCACGCTGTCCTGCAGGCTCAGGGTGCATCCGTGTCAAAAACCTCTTGTGGACAGATGAGACCAAGATAGAGCTTTTGGTAAAGCACATCATTCTACTGTTTATTGAAAACCACATGAGGCAAAGACAGTACCTACAGACAAATATGGTGGAGGTTCAAAGATGTTTTGGGGTTTGATTTGTTGCCTCTGGCACTGGGTGTCTTGACTGTGTGCAAGGCGTCATGAGTTCTGAGGATTACTAAAGCCTTTGGGTCACAGTGTAAAGCCCAGTGTCAGAAAGCTGGGTTTGCGTCCAAGATCATGGGTCTTCCAGCAGGACAATGACCCCAAACATACTTCTAAAACCCAGAAGTGGATGGTAACAAAGCACTGGAGAGTTCTGAAGTGGCCAGTAATGAGTCCAGATCTCAATCCCTTTTAACACCAGTGGAGAGAGCTTAAAAAATTGCTGTTGGGAAAAGGCACCCTTCCAATATGAGAGTCCTGGAGCAGTTTGCAGGGGAAGGGTGCTCCAGAATTCCAGTTGAGAGGTGTAAGAAGCTTATTGATGGTTATAGGAAGTGACTGATTTTAGTTATTTTTTCAAAAGGGTGTGCAACCCTTTTATTAAGTTAAGTAGTATCAAGTTAAGGGTTTGAATGAGTTTGTTCGGCCCATTTTAGGAGTTTTCCCATTTTTATTTATTTATTGTTACAATACACACAAAGGAAATAAAAAAGTGGAACTGCAATACTTTTTGGGGAGAAATACCTCATTTTGTGGAACAAATTCAGGGTTGTGAAGACTTGACTGTATCTCTAGATAAAATGAAAATCTCTTGTTGAGCCAACATTTCTGTAATTAATTGTCCAATAAAACTTAAAAACCATCAGAATATATAATCGTCTGCTATTAAATAAGCAAGTAATTAAAACATGCAAATGTTTTTAAAGCAGAGACACTATCGTTTGCCAAACTCCCATGATTTTGTAAATTGAATCCCAGGTTGTCCATTGAAATCTCATTTATGTGGCACTTTGTGCACAAACCTTTAAAGAGTGTATAATGATGGCATGGTGTAGGACCAGCAGAACAGATCCACTACATCTGAGGCACAAGTGTAATTTACTTAGGCATGTGCGCCTCCTGCTGGCTCACCTGGTGTGTGTCACAATGTCAGTGAGTGCTCCTCCCTCCAGGAACTCCATGACCACCCACAGTTCATCTCCTACCAGGTAACTGTTGTACATCTCCACCACGTTGTCATGGTGATAGTCCCGCATGATGACCACCTGCAGTCACAAACACACACACACTGCATACACCACAACACAAAGTATATCAAAGCATCTTGCAGCTCCACAGAGACCACATGCTTTATGCATCAGACTTCCTGTGACAGACTAAGGGATCACACAAGTAATATAACCTTTAAAAGGCCATTTTATCAAAGTTCAAGCCCTGTAAATCTCTTTAAATGATTAATTCACATCACCTCAATGTGTGGTCTACAATCAGGCTACTTCGGGAACTGTTACTTTCACTTTGCAGCTTGAATTGTGTCTTAATTTAGCAAGAAACTGGTTGTCATTTAGTGCTAGGAAATATCTGATAACTCTGTGAGTAATGTCATCTTGAGGTCAAACAAACAGTGGAGACTTAGTTACAGATTCATAAAGTATATGATCTTGTTATAATGGAATGAATGAAAAGTGGACAATAAGGTCCAATCAAGGTCATAAAAGTTGTTTAAAAGATATGGATATTTTGAGAATCAGATTAATCTTTTACATTGCCATAGCAAAATAGCCATAGCCATATATTTTTATTTATATTGCCATAGCAAAATAAATAAAGGTAATAACCCTAAAAGATTACAAATAGAAATGGAACAAATTTTCAACCAAGGGTATAAAGTGATTTTTCTGCACTGTAACCAGTAGTGGATTGAATATTTGTACTCAATGTAAAAATACAGTTACATGATTAAAAATGTACTCAATTACAAGTACTGCTGCCAAATCTTAAAGTAAAAAGTATGTAAGAAAAAAAAACTACTATCCTTATTAGTTACGTTAACATGTTTCAGTATAATTTTAGATTAGTCTTTTATACAAAACATTTAAAGGGGAAAATGCATATTCCTAGAGCTCTGGCCAATCAGAGCAGGCAATACCGCAATGTTTTTTGAGTTTGTAGGTTTACAGTGATCCCTCGCTATATCGCGCTTCATCTTTCACGGCTTCGCTGCTTCGCGGATTTTTTTTACAGTGCGGATATTTTTACAGTGCATTGTGCTCTGAATCCTGATTGGCTCAGGGGCTTTACTGTTGTCTAGAAATAAAATATTGACGCTGTACTGTATTGGTTTTTCACTTGTCAACAGTTTTCGTTTCTGTACATTCTGCCAACTTTACGTTTGCATTTTTTTCTCTGTGATAAAACCCACAATGTCGAAGAAACGCTCTGCGCCGACAACGTAGTGTTGTGAGATGTATGTCTAGCTCCTATTGGCAGATAGCTCTGTGTGTGACATAGGGTACGTGAGTGAGAGAGGCTGCGTCTTGCTACGGCCAATGCGCGCGTCAGAGAGTGAGTCGCGAAGTGAGCGGGTGTGAAAGTGTGGGTACCTGGGTGAGGACGGCGACCGGGGCTTAGCGAGGGTGTATTACAGTAAAATAAAGCCAAAACTCTGGAGCAACAAACTGAGGTCATCATTGCACTCACACTACACTTTGGACAACCGTGGGGTTCAGAATAGGGAGTTAAACCCCGGAGGACGAGCGACCCTTCGGCCCTGGAGAAGAGAATCTCCGCTGTGTCCTCCGACCACGGTCAGGGGACCGAGACAGGAATGGTTTAACAGTAAACAGACGCTACAGCGGAGCGGAGTCAGGACCAAGAGGCACAGACTGTGAAATACGCCAGTGACAATGTTTCCAACCTTGTATTACTATATTAAAATTATTGTTTTAAACTAATTTTGGGCTTTAAAACAGGTTTTGATTTTTGGTTTCATTCCATAGTTCAGTATTGCATTGTAAAATAATAAAACTACTACTTCACGGATTTCACTTTTCGCGTGTTATTTTTGGAACGCAACTCCCACGATAAACGAGGGATCACTGTATAAAGCAGTAGAGACCGCAGTGAGTGTGAATAGGGACAACTGAGACTCAGTAGCCATTGTTATTGTGATTTAGGCATTAACAAATTGTGGTACCCCTAATTTTATTTTATTTAACCTTTATTTCACCAGGCAAAAAGTTATGAACAAATTCTAATGTGATGATGGCCTGGGACCCAAGGGGAAGGGAGCGTCAGTCATCAAGTTGCTTTCTAACCATGAAGGACTTTGTACATTATGATTCTAAAACACAGGATTGAAGAAACAAATGGGCTTTGGAGTGAGATGTAGAATGTCAGTGCAGAGTTAGATAAAGGACCGTGAGATGTACCTCATTAAAGAGTAGCTCTCTCCTCTGTTGTTTCCTCAGGTCCATCTTTTTCACTGCAACAAGTTTTCCAGTGGTTTTCACCGTGGCAATGCACACGATGCCTGTGGAGCCCTCGCCTATTTTGATATAGTGGTCCAGGTAGGTACGTGGGTCCCCAGGGTCCACCACCATCTGCAGAGCAGCTCTGAACTGCTCATGGGACACTCTCTGAGGCTCTCTCTGCGGGGAGCGGGCCTGGGGAGGGGCCCCAGGGGCCCCGGACTGTACTGGGGGCCGTGGCGCTGGAATGTTGGGATGAGGGGTATGTGGGTGCTGCTGGGACACCTCTGGGGTCAGGGTGGGATGGGATGTGTGATGAGGGGGGGTTAAAGAGGGCTTAGCTGACACATCGCTGTTGTGTGGAGAGCTGTCGTGCTTCCGCCCAGGCTGTGAAAGCGAAAAAGCACAGACAAGTTTATGACATGATTTCAGTGCTCACATGGAATGGAACAGCGTTTGTTGGACAGTGGAAGGTGCAGTATCTCACCGGTCCTGTGGGACTGCGGCTGCCCTCACTGTCGGCGCGTGGGTAAGTGTTAAATGGGCGTGTGTTCTGCTGTGCAGTCTTCAAGACACCCTCTGTGACAGGCAGGTTTGGGGTGCGGATGTTTGGGCCAGAGAGGGGACGTTTGTCCCTGGGAGACTGAGGGCTGCTTTCAGGGCCCATATAGCTGGACTTAGGTCTGTGTTCACTGGGCTGATTCTTGCGCGTCATCTGCTCCTGGGAGAATATGGACAGTCAGTTATAGCGCTTGAATAAAGTATTAGCAAGAAGTTATTCAGTCAGAACCTGGTTGTGTTCACGCTGTTCTCGGTCTCTGTGTGGGGGAGGGGGCGGCCCCGAGCCTGGCCGGTCCCTGTGGCCCCTGCCTGGCTCCTGACCCCTGGGTTGCTGCTGAGGACGCCCATGGACTTTTTCATCTTTGAGAAGCACGGCTGAATGTTCTGGTTTGGCTCTTGGGCCCTCTCTGGGAAGAAACAAAAAGAGGTCTGGTCACAGGCATGCACCCATCCTCTAGTCGATAGGCGCGCATCTGTCCTCCACTAGACAAGTGCTGTGTCCTGGGAGTGGTACCTGTCTCCTGGGTGGGAATAGTGTCTGTGCAGGTGCTCTCCATTCTCCTGTGGTCCAGGAAAGTCTCTGCGCGGCTGGATTGGTGGACTTCCTCGTCTCAGAGAGTTGGAGCGTGTTACGGACATGTTGTCAAACTCGTCCAATAGCCATGTCAGAGAGCCATCCACGCCCAGCTTACTGCCTCGTACTATGGTCTGCATGTGAGACAAGAACTGGTTAGTTTCTGAGAAAAGTCACATATCAAATACCTGAATGACCATATAATTCGGACTATAAGCCGCTACTTTTTTCACATGCTTTGAACCCTGCGGCCTTTACACCGATGCAGCTAATTTATGTATTTCTATGGGAACAGCCTCTAGGCTCTAGCAGGAAGCACAAAGCACAAGAGTTCGACAGACTGGTGAAAGAGAGAGTGTGCGGAGGAATAAACTAGTTTGATTGTGTTTTGAACAGTCAGTTTGCATCACACGCACACCATCATCATGGAAAACACACGAAGAAATGCATATGATGCAGCTTCTAAGTTAAAAGCAATCGATGTGGAGCCAAAGAGGGAAATACAGCTGTTGCACGAGAGCTCGTCATCAATGAATCAGTGAGATGTAGGAGGCGCCGAGTGAAGAGCGGACTCAGTGCACTGCTGTGTCACAGGTACCGTTTGGAAAAAGGCAGGTATTCAATTAAAACTTTGCATGTTCCATCCTTCTGTGTAAATGTCTCATGTTAAATGTGGACACCTGTGGCTTATAGTCAGGTGCGGCCTGTCTATGTACAAAGGTGTTTTTCTTTGTAAATATGGCTGGTGCGGCTTATACTCAGGTGCGCTCAATAGTCCGAATTGTACGGTACTTATGAATCTCTAACAAGGCTGCATGATATATTGCACAAGAGTCGACATCGGAATAAACAAAATACATTACAATTACACCAAAGTCCTTCATCTGACACAATTTTACTCTCTGTTAAGTTTTTATTTTGACAGTGTTTGACTAATACAGTCCAAACTGTGGTATGGTCTCCAGAGGTCCGCAGAGGGACTTAGTTGCTGCGCAAAGAGAGTTTAGGGAAATAGAAATTAGCCTTTGTCTGTATTCAATAAGAATTTTTATATTTTGGATATTACAGGCTCCAGTCGGAAAGTTTTGAAATACTTGTGAAACACACGCTTGTTTTAATGTAGAATGTACAAACTATTCGGTTTTCTTCAAGTGCATTGGAGCAGGGGGCACGGGACAATAAACGTTAGGAAATTACAATGCACTGATGCATGAATATATTGGTGTTAAGATAATGATTGTGTAAAAAAGTATATTCAAATGTCCAAAAATATATCAATATCGCAGTACTTATGGCAAATTATTGCCATATCACAATACTTTCCAATATTGCGCAGCCCTAGTCTCGAAAATAAGGAAGTCTAAACCCATACTTATACATTTGAATTCTGGCATGACGAAGTGCTCAAAGAGGTTAGAAACCCCCAAATCATTTGGAATTTAAATCAAGATGTTGTGAACACAGAAGTGCTGGACCATACTTTCCGCGGCTCCACAGTAGTGATAACTGTTGCATCGATGAACGGTTTGGGCCGCTTGGCTGTGTCTTCGATTAGAGACTGCCATTGGCGCGGCAGCCCCACAAACTTCTGCTCCTGCTCGTCAAAGTCTGTGTGCACGCGGTGCTCAAAGTTGGACGGCGCAGAGATATCGATCCGGGTTTTCTTCTTCTTTGAAAACATGACTGCATTTGAGGGCAGCCCAGCATCAGACCTGCATGGAGGACAAACACATTGGCCGTAGCATTAACACAGATTTTAGACAGTTAAAGGACATATTCTGCTACAGTGACTTAACCATGTTCTAACCATGGTTAAGTCCCCCGTGTTAAGTCCTTAAATCGGCAGACTCATTCTGAGCATTTCTTCCAATTAAACACGATAACTGCTGCTATACTGATAACTGCCTTTAGCACATTCACTTATAGAAAGACTATAGCTAAGCACTTGGCACCATCTACTGGCCGGATGCAGTAAGTTATTTTTTAGTTTGTTTCAAAATATGAGATGGCAAATTAAGGTACTCAAGAGCATGTTTAAAGGCTAAAAACAATACAAAAAAATGCATCATATATTTGCTTTAAGTAGTATTCTCTCTGGCCACCAGTATTTTATGTATAAAGTTCGGCAGTGAAGCCAGAAAGGTAAATTCAGTGTTTCAGAGGAAAACTAAAACCAGCACAGTGACCAGAGGTGAAATGAAAGTAGAAGAAAATAGTAAATTAGTATCCTATGCACTTGGGTAGCTGCACATTTTCCTTTGATTGGTGTTGCAATTGCAGTTAGATTTGCAAGTTAGGAATACAGCACATTTTAAAGCATCGCTGGAAGCCGAACCATCTTGAACTGAAAAATGTGTGGCACCTTTGTTACTATGTATGACTGAGGGATTACACAAGCATAAACAGACAAAATACAACATGAACCACGTGCATTTCAGAACAAGTTGGTAGATGTCTAAACTACGTCTGTTAGCAGCTTTTATAAGAAGAACCCCTGGACAGACCTGGCCAGTGATCATATGGTAAATATTATCTGCTTCTTGTATTGTTCTAACATATTAGACCCCAATCCTTGTGTCGTGTTTGGTCCCTGTGTTAACTTCTACTGTATTTCAGATTTTTTTAATTATTTATTTGGTGAGGACTTAATGAACATACATGAGTAAACACACCGGATTATAGCCATGAGCTAATTTCCATTCGTTGTCCCGCATTCACTCTCACAACATACTGTCATCCATCCACCATACTACTGTACACAGTACAGTCCCATATCGCCCAGGAGTTGAACCCTATGCTGGAGTTCTCCGATTGCATTTGTTGACCTGGTTTATGGTTCATATCTCTGTAATTACTGGGCCTATTCACATGAAACAAAAACGGTGCAGGAAAAATGTCACCATCTTCTCTGTCAGTATTAAAAAAATAAAATGAAAAAATTCACAACAGCCTCAGAAAGTGGTGCCATTATTCAACTCCAAACATGTGATTGTTGTCAGCTGTCAAGACTTAAAGCCCAAGATTAATGACAAGGCTGTGGAGTCAATCCCAAACTATAAATGAGACGATTCTATATTTGAGAGATTCACTGTTTTTGAAAGAGAATAAAAAATCTACAGTTATATAGGACCCTCCCACCCTCAGAGATTATGACCACATAATATTCTAGAATGTGAACACAAACTATTGGTGGCTTTCAGATTCTACAATATGATGATGTCGTTCTCCCAGATGGGGGCAAGTTGTTCCTATTAATTACATTGAACTTTGGCATGAAATTTGCAAACTGTAAATTCACAAAATTTCAACCTGATGATTTCTATTAGTGACAAAACCCAAGAACTTGCCGTATTACAACAAAAATAAGCATTTTAACAATAATAATTTTAGCTGCCCCCCATGTATTAAATATTACTGATCCATAGAATGTTGTGATGTCATCTTAAACTATAGCAGCTATAATGAAAATTGTTAAAATGCAGATTTTTGTTGTAATACAGCGAGTTCTTAAGTCGAGTCAATGAGAGTAATCATCAGGTTCATTTGTGAATTTACCCTGAGATATTTAATGACTAAGTCCAATGTTATCAATAGGGAAAAGTGGATATTCCCCTCCATCTGAGGTTATGACATCACATTTTAGAATGTGAACAGAACCTACTGGTGGTTTTCAGATTCTAGAATGTGATGGTGTCATACTCAGAGGGGGCGAGAGCTACTTTTTCCTATTGATTGCACAAAATTTTGTTATAAAATTTTCCAACAATAAATTCACAACATTTCTACCTGATGATTTCTATTAGTAACTACACCTGAGAACCTTCTGTATTGCAACAAAAAACAACATTTTAACTTATTTTAGCTGACATCATTTGTATTCAATATTACTGGCCCATAGAAGGCTGTGATGTCATCTGAAACCCAGCAATTCTGACTTGTCTCAGCTCCATTTAAACAATACACACTCTAGAATGTTGTCATGTGACGTCAGAACATTCTATTAGCAAATAATATTTAATACAGATGGAGGGCAGCTATAATGAATACTGTTAAAATGCAGATGTATGTTGTAATACAGTGAGGCCTAGTCACCAAGCGAAATCATCAGGTTCAATATTTGTGAATTTATCTCAGTGATATTTAATGGCAAAGTCCTACAATGGCTCTTATACTCGACCGTGAAGTCCAATGCAATCAACAGGAAAAAGTGGAAAGATCTGAGGTAATTTTTAGGTTTAATAGAAAAAAGTACAGGAATGTTGTCCCCCATTAAGATTTTTAAACAGCATTACACAAGAATGTTTTTGACGCTATACCTTGCAAAACTAAAACGGTGCCATTTCTAGTTTGCTTAAAACATTATTGTTTTCCCTCCAGTTGCCTATTGACTATTCTGATTCGGATTCTATGGGCGCATTCACACTTGGTTTGGTCCTGGTTCGGGACCAGTTTGAGTCCTACTGTAGATTGGACTTAGTTTTGGACTCAGCTTTGGTCTCGTTCCTTTTGGTCTAGTTCCGGGTTTAGTCCTAGTTTTGATGTGGTGCTTGTTCAAGAGTGATAGAGCCTAAAGGAGAGGTCTGTCCCACCGCTGTGTCCTTTTGGCATGTGAGGAATGCTTCATGCGCAGACAATCGGCCTACAGTGGCCTACGGTGGCTTTCAGAGGCCAAATACACTGGGCTTGTTGTAAATATAATGTAAAGGTGCACGACACTTTCCCCAGTGTGAGGCAAAGGCACAGATGAACAGGACGAGGGCCACAGCAGGCGGATCAAAGACAAACCAAATATACTTTAACTACCACATATAATCTTTCGGCCAAAAACAAGTGAGAAAAGTAGCTGAACACATGAAGAGTAGACTGAATAAAGGCCCACTTACGCTCTACGTAAGTAAACTCTGCCGTTTAGATCGGAGCCTCGGCATTTGTTTCACAACTTTGAGGCGTGACACCAAAACACAGAACCACCCGTTCGCATTTTCGGTTTAAAGAACTAAGGTATTCATAAGACGGCGCACTGTTAAGTCTGCACACGCTAAACCTGGCAGACCTGAAAAGCGGCTAACTTTAGCCACTTAGCATGTAGTTAAACAGGAATAGGACTCGTCACAAGCTAGGTCACAAGATTAAAAAGTACCGAAAATTACAGACAATATGGCGTCGACTTACCCTGAAAACCTCGGATGAAGTTTAATCAACCTCTAAGGCGTAACTAGTCTTGCTTTGTCTTTGGCACGAGAAGGCAGCAAACTTTAAACAAACTGTGTGACATTAGCCCAAGTATTACTTTACCGACGCCATGTTGAACCGAGTACTACATCCGGGAAACTGCAGCAAAGCGCCATGGCAACGGAACGAACTAGAGTTTGTCACATTTGGTCTAATTATTTATTATAATTTTTCTACAAACAAAAATCCATTGGAATTTATAAAATCCCACTGTTTGCTTGGAACGTAAACTTTACAAAATAAAGAAAGTAAACTCCGACAGGCGCGCGCGCACACACGCACTCACACAGGTACGCGCACATACACACACACAGGCACGCGCACACAGACACACACACAGGCACGCGCACACAGACACACTGAGACACACAGACACACACAGTGTAACAGTCTGTATTATAATTGTATTACTGTTGTAGTACTTAACATCGCCACAAGGTGGCGCCTCATTCATTTACAGTTGTACTGTAAGGTTAGAGGTCACTCACTTTTCTTTTTCTCTCGCTCACCGTGCGTATCCTGCACACACACACCTCTGTGCTCTGCAACCCCGTAACGAGTGGTACAGGTATAACGGACTAATCTTTATTCATGTATGATTCAGACTTAGCGCCGTGGAGACCTGGCATTATATGGTTTCTAAATGTTTAATAAACTAAGTATCAGTGGAACTTTTTGAAAGTCTGGCTCTTTTCTCAGCTATCCCAGAGCACATGTTAAATGCTATAGCTAGCGCTCTCCGCCTGACCACTGCGCGTTACAACAGACACACAGACAGATACACAAATACACACAAACACACACTGACCCACATGCTCGACCCTAACCTTCGTTGCCATACTGTCTACCGTAGTACTATCTCAAGACTAGTAATCAAGATTTACCAAAAGGACCCATGAACTGACCGTGTACAGGGCCGCTGCTAGCTTTTTTGGTGCCCTATGCAAAATGTCTTGATGGTGCCCCCCCCGCCCCGCATTAAATGACCAAACCCACAATTACTTTCATTTCTTACCATGTTCATTTTATTATATATATTATATTAAATATTCAAGTGTAAAACAAATACCACCCAATAAAAGTACAAATACGAATATAGATAGAATCATCCAACAAGTGAAGTATATGTAAACATTAACAGGCTCCTACAAATGTGTACGTCTACATTTTCTAGCTGCAAAGTTGTTTATCAAGTCATCATACGAGAGCTTCTGTTCCAATTGGTGGTGAGTTCAAAGGGTAAAAGAAACGAAATATTCGTAACTGTAAATGATTACTACTACTACAATTTATTTATTTATTTTTTGCAAAAAATGAATAAAAATAGTTTATTCAGCATTAAGAAATGCACAGGAACTGTTGTCATTGTGAATGTATCATTGGCATCATATTTATTCACGGATTAAGTGCAATAAAAGCCCACGCACCAAATGTCCCCTAAACGCCTCAGAGTCAGACGTTAGCTGCAGAGTGGCAGGTAATAGGCTCCTCCGCTGACTCTCTCTCTCGTCTTCATCATTCTCTCAAACTTTGCCTGGGGTCTTGGCCATCCCTGTTCTCTGAGGGAGGAGCCGAGGAGGAAAGAGAGAGAGCCCTTGGCGTCGCGGTTTTATTAAATTACGTGCATGCGCTTCACTTTGGCGAGCGCCGGAATGCGGCGCCGGAATGCGGCGCCGCGTGGGCACCGCTCGTTTTCGCCACAGGCGGCCACGGCACAGCCGATGTGGTGCCCCCTCAGAGCACTTGGTGCCCTACGCGCTGTGCGTTACGTGCTTTATGGAAGCGGCGGCCCTGACCGTGTATGACCTACAGATTTAAGTTCCAGTGCTATAGGCTGCCCCGCCCACACAGAGTTAACATATATGGAAGTTTAATCATAATGAAGTAAATTTTCTGTGCAATGAAGTCAAACTTTATTTATAAAGCGCTTTTCAAACAAAGATGTAGCACAAAGTGCTTTACACTTGAATTTGAATTAAAAACATTCCCACACATGCCCATATCCCACCCAACCACCCAGCGACCACCGGACCCACACAACCAGGCACCTGTCCACACTCTCACACACATTGGCCATTTTCTGTTTGATTTAAATACTTTAATACCCAATGAGTGTTTCTTATAGAAGATTTTAGGCCCCTTTATTCAAATTGAAATATAAATGTTCAATTTCGATTGTATTTTCAAAATGAGAATTCATTAAGCAAGACAAATTGGTATGGTGTTTTGTACCCAATATTCAATTTGTAATTTCAACATCTAATTGAACAAATGAGAATTCATTATGCAACAGTTAACTTGTAATTTAAAATTGTATTTTGCAAAAAGCACTTTGTTTTTCAGTTTTGCAAGATCTTTTAAAAATGCACTTTGACATTTCAAATAGCAAATTTCTGCTATTAGGCAGAGTATAGTTTGCACCAGCGAGGCTAATGTTTTTAGCATATAAGGCTGTACAGCTGAAGGCTCCGGGCCGGGTGCAGCTGATATGATATATTATATAATAATGTGTTATGATAAATGTCTCGTTTTGTCTGATACAGTGACTTCTACATCTACAATGGTATCGGCTCACACCAGCAGGGATTGTGGAAAAAGGCTTGAAAATAGTATCTATTTTATACATGTGTGACATAGAAAGCAAATTAAACTTTTTAGAGCGCTCTAACATGTTATTATAGCGTCCCTTCACAAGAAAAACAGTGAATATACATTTTTTCCAGGTGCGGCCTTCAATCAGCACAACAGTGAGCCAGTTGCCATTGGTGCAAGCTGCAGATCCATGGGTTGGAAAAGAGGAAGATGTATTCCCAAAATGCACAGTGTGAAGAAGATGAGCAGCTTCAAACACAAGGGTTGCCATGGAAACCCGCCAAACAATATAAAAACTAAACAAAAGCAGTGTGGGACAATGTTAAGCTGCTGGGTCACTGCTGTAAATATAATCATCACTATAGTTTCAGAATATGTGTGAATGGATCCAACCACAAAGACATTTGTCATAAATATCAGACGAAAGGAGTGAGCGCTGCTGAAAAGATCAAGAACCCTATTCTAACTCATTCTCCTTGTGCCTTTCCACTGGTAACAGAGCATTTAACCTTGGTATCTTCATTTTTGAATTTCTGGGAGAGTGTTGGGAAGTATCTAAATACATGTTCCGAAAGTCTGTGTTCTGAATGCTATGTTTGAGTAACTGCATTTAGTTAGTTAGTTTTTCATTTGGTGGTGTTCAGAGTAAATTCAAGGAATACATTGTTGTATTTGATCACATTATTTAGGCTTCAAATGGACAATTTTAGTGACAATAATAGAAAGTACAGCTCTTGTGGTGTGTGCAGTACACTTTCGTTTCTGTAATTAATGTTAAATAAATAAATAACAAAGTATATGTTCAAATATGACTCTTTTACTTTTATGCTATACTATAATGCCACCAGCTGTGAAAGTATTCAGTGTTAGGGAAAAACAAGTGTTGCCCCAACGAGTCCTAGAGTTGTAAGGAGAGGCAGGAGACTCTGGATGTCTGAGGCAGGAGACGTTTATTTACCATCAGTCTGGACCCGGTGACTTGAATACTCAATTGGCTATTCAAGCCTGACTATGCTTCCACACAGAGAAGACCAGCTGGCCAAGATAAAATGAGAAGTGCATAGCATACCTGTTACTCCCCCCAAGTTTAATCAAGCTCAAAATCGTTCTTTGGTTTTAACTGACATTTATTTTCGGACAGGAGGAGTCTTCAACATGTCTTGACATGAAAATGATGCCCCACAAATGCCGACACATGATTTGATTTGATTTGATTTGATTGATTTATTTATTTTCACATAATCAGAAAAAAACAGAAGTCTATATAAAACAAAACACAAAACGTGATGGAGTGTGGCAGAAACCTGAAAGGGCTTATCCTTAAAGCCACACACCTTTAATTGATTATTATAACAAGCTCAAATTAAAAGCTGTCTGGTCAGATGATTTACAAATGAAAATCACATTGATAAACAGAAAACAGCCCTCACAACCACAAAACAAAACTAAACATTTTTCCAATGAAAATGTACTGGATTTTGTAAATTGTATTACTATTATTATTATTTAATATTATTTTGTATTGATGTAGGCCTCCAATACATTGTATATAGAGCTCTGATTACTATTTGGATCATACACAACCATTTTAATAATCACAGTTGATACTTATTTAACAATATTTCCTTAAGATTTTTTTTACTGTTTGCTATTGAGGTGTTCATAAAGTTACCACTCATTCCATAATTTTGCTCCACTGTGTCGAAAAGAAAATTTCACTTGGGATTTTTTGCTTAATGGGAGATGAAGAGTTTGTGCTCGTCTAGTTTGATAAGAATGAACTTGGCATTTTTTGAGAAAATAGTTATTAAAGGTATAAGGACATTTACTATGTTTTATCATTAAAACAAAACTACATTTTTGATGAATATTAATGTCATAAATATTTAATAACTTTAGTTTGAAAAAAAGTGGGGCACTAGGAGCGTCATATCTAGAAAATGTAGCTAAACGAACAAATGCCTTCTGTAGAAGTAAAATTCTTTGAAGATAACTTGGAAATGTACTTGCCCAGACAATATTACAATAAGAAAGATATGGATAAATTAAAGAATAATGCAAAGTAGACATAACAGCATTATGAACATAATTTCTAATTCTTCTTATTATGCTCAGAGAGTTTGTGACTTTGTTACAGATGACACTAATTTGCTCTCGCCAACGTAATTTCTCATCAAGCTGTACACCCAAGAATTGAGTCGATGATACTTTAACAATTTGTTCATCTTCTATACAAATTTTTATAGAATCACATTTGTATTTCTTATGCCCTGCAAATATCATAAAATTACATTTTTTTACATTCAAAGATAACTTATTAGCTTGAAACCAAGTAGAGTACTGCACTAGATCTTCGTTAAGTTTTCCATAAGTGTAATCAAATCTTTGTGAGAAATTAATAGACTAGTGTCATCCGCAAACAGAAGAGGAACTGTAGATTTTGCAACATTAACTAAATCATTAATATATACCAAAAATAGTAAAGGTCCTAAAATGGATCCTTGAGGTACTCCGTATTGGATTTGATTTTTCTTAGAGTCAGAACCAGTCAGTGATACATACTGTATTCTGTTTTTTTACATAATTTTTCAACCATTTATGAACAGTTCCATGAAAACCATATTTGTACAACTTATTCAACAATATCCCATGATGCACTGTGTCAAATGCTTTTGAGAGATCTAAGAACACACCTATTGTGAATTCATCATTATTTAAAGCTGTATATATTTTGTCTGTGAGTTCTACCAGTGCCATATAAGTCGAATGATTCTTACCAAATCCATATTGATGCTGATGAATTATGTTATATGTGTTCAAATGATTCAGTAATCTTCTATAAACTAACTTCTCTAAAACTTTTGAAAAACATGGTAAAATAGAGATAGGACGGTAATTTGTAAACAGACTTGGATCCCCAGCTTTAAATAAAGGGATCACTTTAGCAACTTTCAGGTCTGTTGGGACAATACCAGTGTTTATTGATAAAGCAAAAATATGTGTCAGTGGTTTGCTTAATGGAGTCAGTACGTCTTTAATCAGAGAAGCACTGATGCCATCATGTCCGGGGCTGAATTCTTTAATTGTAAAATAATGTCACATATTTCTTTGATATCAGGAGGATCAAAACTATCCATAGATGGAAATGAACTTTTGATATAGTCAAGTGGATTGACTGTTGAATTCTTGATCTTATCAGCAAAAGTGACACCTATATTTGAGAAAAAGTTATTAAAATGACAAGCAATCTGATAAGGATCAGTCAAAACAGTGGCTCCATCTACAAAAAAAGAAGGAAACTTTGTTGCCTTTTTTCTTTGCAGCAACTGGTTTATTGTTTTCCATGTATCTTTTATATTATTTGAGAATTTTACGAACTGATTACTGTAATATTTTTTTTGATACTCTCACTAGATGAACAAATTTATTTTTATATAATTTATATGTTGCTAAGTTTAATGGGGTTGGGGATGAAACATACATTTATATAAATCATTTTTTATCACTGAAGATTTTTTCAGACCAGGTGTAAACCAAGGATTATACATTTTCCTTTTCCTCTTATTGACACAAGATGTCAATGGGAAACATTTTGTGAAACATAAGTTTACCAATTTAATAAAGGTATTGTATGCAGAATTTGGCTCTTTAAAATGATAAATTTCATTTTCTTAAATTTTAATTCATTGGATTTACTAAAATTCCTAAAAGTTTGTGGTGCCACATGTTCCATTTTTACACCATTGTTAAACTTCATAATATGAAAAATTGGAAAATGATCAGATATATCAGTAAATATGAGTCCAGACAAACTTTCAAATTTAAAGGTATTAAACAATATATTATCAATAAGTGTTGCAGAAGTATTGTTATCCTGGTTGGTTTATCTATTGCAGGAAAAAAATAATTTGCGTGAAGCATGTTTAGAAACTCATTCGTTGGAACATGAGTTTCACATTTAAAGAGATTAATGTTGAAATCCCCAAGAATATGACATATTTTATCCTCTTTAGTTATCTTATTTAGAACTCTATTCATACTATCATTAAATTGAGCAATATCAAGATCAGCAGGTTTATAAATATTACCTATAACAATATTTTTTTTTGGTTGTAATAATTTCAATAAATACTGATTCGGCTCTTTGTTTAAAACAAGATCATCTCGTTCTCGAAAATTTTGATAAACAAAAATGGAGACTCCTCCTCCTGTTCGACCCTGTTGGAGAGCACGACCCTGTCGGAGAGCACGACCCTGTCGGAGAGCACGGCCCTGTCGGAGAGCACGGCCCTGTTTGAGAGCACGACCCTGTCAGAGAGCACGGCCCTGTCGGAGAGCATGCACAGAGTCATATCCAGGCAGTTCGTAAATTCCAGACTCTTTAGAATTTTCTGTAAGCCACGTTTCAGTAAAACAAATGACAGAAAATGTATGTTTCAGTGTAGCTAAGAATGTGACCAAGTGATCATAATTTTTTGTAAGACTGCGTATATTTAAACTCATGACTAAAAATACATTTTCTTCACAATATTAATCCAACAAAACAATGAATTGTTCTTCATTGTAATATTCACAATGCTTTTGTGATTCTAAAAAAAAACAAAACATCATTATCATAAAGATTATTAAGTGATCATGCCTATTTAAGTCAAAAGGGTTAAATGCCAATGTATTTTTACAATTTTACCCTTTTCACTATTGTTATGCGTAGAAAACATAAGTTCATCATCAAGCATGTTACAAGGGAACTCAGAAGAACAGTCTGCACAAAACCACGATAACCATAAATCAGAATCATTTTTAGTGATAGGAGTATATTTTAAATGAAAACCCCTTTTGCAAATGGAGCAATATACTTGTAACTTCATGGACCCTTGGCATTTAGAACAACTGTTTGTTTCTGTTCATGCCAGGTTTTAGTCATATTTCAATGCTATCCAGTGATGCCTAAACACAATGTGACAATGACATTTGTGTGTTTAGTTACTTGCTTGGTTTGTAGGACGATGAGTAATCAGTTTATCAAATCTCAGATAAGCAATATCGCCCCTTTTTCTGGCTTCCTTCATGGCTGGGATCAGTTCTTTGCGCTTTTGTCTAACAACTTCAGAATAATCCTCATTAATGTAGATGTTAGAGCCTTTGAGGTATTTTGCCTTCTCCAAAACAGTATTCCTGTCCTTGAAACGAAGAAACCTGACCACAATTGGTCTTGGTTTTTCATCTCTGGATGGTGGCTTCCCAGTGCGATGAGCACGTTCAAATTCAATATGTTTATGGTCGAGTTTAAGTTTTTCACTCAGGATCCTTCTTATTTTGTCTTCTGAATCACTCCATTTCTCATGCCCAGATTCAGGGACTCCTTCAAAGACAAGGTTTTTACGACGAGACTGATTCTCAAGATAGTCAATTTTCCCATTTATTGTGTTCATCTTAGAGTTGAGCATGTTGACTTCATTAAACATGTCTTTATAATCTTTGGACAATTTTTCAACATGAGCCTTCTCATCCTCAACATCCTTCTGAGTATATTGAAGACTTGCTCTTAGGTCACACAGATCCTTAGTGATTCCATCCAGTCGTTTATTGAATGAATCCATAAGCATTTGCACAAAGCCATTGTATGTGTTTTCCTGTTGTTTCAGTAGTTCCACATACACTGACTTCTGTTGTTCAAGGAGATCACGTACCTGATGAGCAGTGATAAAATCATCCTCGTTTTTCATTTTTGGAGGCATTTTTAAATCCAAATATGCCTGCTGTAGTAGTCCAGAGCACAAAAGAGATGTTGGTAGGCCTCAGGCCTCTTTTACTCCAAATGTGTCCACTTCAGAAACTTCGTTCTCCAAAAATATAACAATAAATCTCAATATAAACGGATATTCACACTCACGAAGAGTTTAGGGAGTGGATTGACTTGATTGACAATAGATTCTATCAAGGCCTGCCTCTCTCACATGCCGTCAGAACTAAAGAAATACAAAACTCAAATTAACTCTCTTGAAAACAAATATAATTCTGAAGGAAATATACATACACAACGAATAAATAAAGGCTACATCACACTTTTCTCTCTAATTGGCTTATTATACAGTAATTGAGTCACACAGCCATCACGTGATCAAAGATGACAGTAAATTATCAGAATAAAATAACAACAAAAAGTTTACCTCATTGGCCTCATTCACTCAAAGGGAATAAACTTCACATTTTACATCTTCTTCCAGAAACACTTAGTTTACAGCCTCTTCATGCACTTTATCAAAAGCCACGGAGCAGCCTCGTGGCTCTTCACCATAGAACTATAATAAAACCTGGAAGATGAATCCAAAATGGCCGCCCTGTTTATCCCTATGGAGAGTGCTCATTGGCGCATGACCCCAAAAAAGTTTCTTACTTCCGCATTTACTTCCTGATACGTAGGCTGACATCTTTGTTTTACTTCCTGATATGGAGGCCGACATCTTTGTTTTACTTCCTGATATGGAGGCTGACATCTTTGTTTTACTTCCTGATATGGAGGCTGACATCTTTGTTTTACTTCCTGATATGGAGGCCGACATCTTTGTTTTACTTCCTGATATGGAGGCTGACATCTTTGTTTTACTTCCTGATATGGAGGCTGACATCTTTGTTTTACTTCCTGATATGGAGGCCGACATCTTTGTTTTACTTCCTGATATGGAGGCTGACATCTTTGTTTTACTTCCTGACACGGAGGCTGACATCTTTGTTTTACTTCCTGATATGGAGGCTGACATCTTTGTTTTACTTCCTGATACGTAGGCTGACATCTTTGTTTTACTTCCTGATATGGAGGCTGCCATCTTTGTTTTACTTCCTGACACGGAGGCTGACATCTTTGTTTTACTTCCTGATATGGAGGCCGACATCTTTGTTTTACTTCCTGATATGGAGGCTGCCATCTTTGTTTTACTTCCTGACACGGAGGCTGACATCTTTGTTTTACTTCCTGATATGAAGGCTGACATCTTTGTTTTACTTCCTGATACGGAGGCTGCCATCTTTGTTTTACTTCCTGACACGGAGGCTGCCATCTTTGTTTTACTTCCTGATATGGAGGCTGCCATCTTTGTTTTACTTCCTGACACGGAGGCTGCCATCTTTGTTTTACTTCCTGATACGGAGGCTGCCATCTTTGTTTTACTTCCTGACACGGAGGCTGACATCTTTGTTTTACTTCCTGATACGGAGGCTGCCATCTTTGTTTTACTTCCTGACACGGAGGCTGCCATCTTTGCTTTAGGGCGCCACGTGACGACAATCCCCCACTTCATATAAAAACGGTAATTTCGGTGATTTTAGAAACGGTAGAAAAGAACATTTCCTTCTATTTTATTTAAATACCGATAATAATTCAGTATTGTCTGCAATTATAATGAGCAATTTTAGAAAAAGGCTAGTTCCAAGAGGCTGCAGTACCTCGCACGGCCACAAATCAATCTGGGACCACAGACAGTACCTTATCCAGTTCTTTTAATACATCCATGCTCTTCACTGATCAGAAGTGTGCAGGTAAAAAGTCCCCTGAGTAACATTACAAGCGGAACAAAAGTTTCCCCCTCTTTAAATGCATTTTAAGTGATTAAATATGAAATAAATGAACATGAATTTACAAAGAAATGTCTTATTTAAAACTTGTTTATTGCCTTTTAAATATTTTAATCTATTTACTGTGTTTTTAAACTGAATATTACAAAACATGAACTTAGAGGTATGAGAGTTGCAGCTACAATACCACTTCTGGGAGACGAGTTGACCAAGGAAACTGATAATGTTAGAGAAGGACAAATTCTGTAACAGTGGGATGACGCCTGTCGTAGATAGAGCTAACCACTTACAAATGGTAGAGAATGGAGGTGCCCTTGTTAAGACTATGCACGAGATAGAAAATTCTACAACATTCAGTATACAGTACTCTGACTGGGCCGTGTAACAGAATACAATACAAAATACTTTTCATTGCAGCTTTGCAAGACTACTTTTATTTTCATATGTATCAGATATAATTTGTTTATTACTTTTTGCGCGTTATAGAGACTTTCCTTCTCCCCTTACATTCATTCATTTTCTACCACTTGTTCCTGTGGGTGACTGGAGCCTATCCCAGTGACTTTGGGCCTTTGGCAGGGTACACCCTGGACAGTGGCCAACTCGCCGCAGGGCGATCACAGAGACATAGACAAGACAAACATTCACTCTCACATTCATTCTCTATGGGCAGTAGTTAAAAAAAGTTATTTTCCACCTGGATCTCTTGATGGCGGTTACCAACATGTTAAAGGGGACTCCTCAGTTAGTTTAATTAGAATCAGAAAAGTTTTTATTTCTGTTGTGAACAAAAATCACAAACTAGGCAGTAAGGTGCAAGAAACAGCTATGCACAACAATAGTAATAGTAAAAAAAAAGTATATATTATGCTAAAATAAAACAAAACAAAAAATATATAAATAAAAGTTAAGTACTATATATATAAAATTACAATGAAAGAATCAGAACACTAGTGCAAACAGTCGAATATTATTATTTACATTACATGACAGGTATTATTAAGGTGGCAAGTGTTCTGCAGTGTCCATGAGTCCAACGGCAGAGGGCTAGAAACTGTTCTGGTCTGGATGGACCGTAGCCTCCTGCCCGAGAGGAGGGGCTCAAATAGTCTATGTCCAGGTGAGAAGGGTCGGCTGTGATCCGACCTGCTCGTCCCCGAGTCCTGGAGGCGCACAGGTCCTGGACAGATGGTCACCTTCTCAGCAGAGGCACAATGCGCTGTAGTCTGTGTTTGTCCCTGGCTGTGGCTCCTGTACCACACGGTGATGGAGGAGGTGAGGATGGACCATACGGTGATGGAGGAGGTGAGGATGGACCACACGGTGATGGAGGAGGTGAGGATGGACCACACGGTGATGGAGGAGGTGAGGATGGACCACACGGTGATGGAGGAGGTGAGGATGGACCACACGGTGATGGAGGAGGTGAGGATGGACCACACGGTGATGGAGGAGGTGAGGATGGACCACACGGTGATGGAGGAGGTGAGGATGGACCACACAGTGATGGAGGAGGTGAGGATGGACCACACGGTGATGGAGGAGGTGAGGATGGACCACACAGTGATGGAGGAGGTGAGGATGGACCACACGGTGATGGAGGAGGTGAGGATGGACTCGATGATGGCCGCGTGGAACTGCACCATCGTCTGCGCCGGCAGCTTGGCTTTCCTCAGCTGCCGCAGGAAGTACATCCTCTGGTCGGCTCCCACTTGAGGTCTTGAGTGATGGTGGTGCTGACCGAGAAAGCAAAAAGAGTCCACGGTGGTGATGAGAGAGTCTGTCAGGGCGAGGGGTATGGGGTGAGATTTGTTTCATATTAATTTATTGACGCAAAAAGAAAGATTAATTCAAAATCCCAGATTTTTTCACAATCCCTGACTTGCATTTATGGATTTTTGCACGCAAAATTAGATTTGCATATATATATATTTGTGAATAAAACATATTTTTGTTTTGTGAATCTGTGTTTTTGCAAGAATCTGATACTGAAGTTGAGGATCACCTAAATTGTGCATTCTTCACCTTTGTGAATGTGGATATTTATGAAACAAATGTTACACATTTTGTAAAAAATATCTATGCAGAATTTTGGATTCACGCAAAATCCGGATTTATTCAAAAAGTTAGACTTGCATGCAGAATTTTTTCACACAAATTCTCAATTGTAAAAATTAAGTTACATTTTATTTTGAAATCTGTAGTTTTGCATGTGAGTGTGTGACTTTGCATTTGTGGATCGCTCACCACGTGCATTCATCCTCTGATCTCGCCGAGGATCTTTCTGACACAAACATTCTCTCAGATTCTCGCATGCAAAAACACAGATTCACAAAACAAAAATATGTTTTATTCACAAATATATATATGCAAATCTAATTTTGCGTGCATAAATCCATAAATGCAAGTCAGGGATTGTGAAAAAATCTGGGATTTTGAATTAATCTTTCTTTTTGCGTCAATAAATTAATATGAAACAAATCTCACCCCATAGAGGGGGGGCAGGGGGGCTGAGACTTTCCTGAAGTCCACGATCATCTCCACTGTCTTCTGGGCGTTGAGCTCCAGGTTGTTGTCGCTGCACCAGGACACCAGCCGGTCCACCTCCCTCCTGTAGACAGACTCATCGCCGTCTGAGATGAGTCCGATGAGGGTGGTGTCGTCTGCAAACAACCAATGACCAAAAAGCCTAGTGTGAGTGCACCATACACCTGAATCGGCCCGAAGCCGTTCAGCTGTTAAAAGCTTTGCTATTAAGTGTTTATACGTTGAAAATGTTGATGATTTTAATGTGTTGTAAAATGAAGAATGTATACTTACAAGAATAATAAAAACAGACCTCGCTAACAGTTGGCAATTATCATTTGAATTTTGGGTATAAAAAAAAACATGTGGATTTGCAGTCTACAGGTGGTGCTTTTTCACAACATACATTTAATGTTTCTTGCATTTTTAAAAGATCTTGCAACATTGCAAAATAAAGTGCTTTAAATTACAAGTTAACTTTACATAATGAATTTTCATTTGCAAAATGCAATACTAAGAATTATAGACCTAAACACCTCGGCCCCAAGTGTGTGTGTGTGTGTGTGACATGTGCGTGTGTGTGACATGTGCGTGTGTGACATGTGCATGTGTGACATGTGCGTGTGTGACATGTGTGTGTGACATGTGCGTGTGTGACATGTGTGTGTGACGTGTGTGTGTGTGACATGTGCGTGTGTGTGTGTGTGACATGTGTGTGACATGTGCGTGTGTGTGTGTGTGACATGTGTGTGACATGTGCATGTGTGTGACATGTGCGTGTGTGATATGTGCATGTGTGACGTGTGTGTGTGACATGTGCGTGTGTGTGACATGTGTGTGTGTGTGTGACATGTGCGTGTGTGTGACATGTGCGTGTGTGACATGTGTGTGTGTGTGACATGTGCGTGTGTGTGACATGTGCGTGTGTGACATGTGCGTGTGTGACATGTGCGTGTGTGACATGTGTGTGTGTGTTTGTCTGTGACATGTGCGTGTGTGTGTGTGACATGTGTGTGACATGTGCGTGTGTGTGTGTGTGACATGTGTGTGACATGTGCATGTGTGTGATATGTGCATGTGTGATATGTGCATGTGTGACGTGTGTGTGTGTGTGTGTGTGTGTCTGTGACATGTGCGTGTGTGTTTGTGTGACATGTGTGTGACATGTGCATGTGTGTGACATGTGTGTGTGACATGTGTGTGTGTGTGTGTGTGACATGTGCGTGTGTGTATGTGACATGTGCGTGTGTGACATGTGTGTGTGTGTTTGTCTGTGACATGTGCGTGTGTGTGTGTGACGTGTGTGACATGTGTGTGTGTGTGACATGTGCGTGTGTGTGACATGTGTGTGTGACATGTGTGTGACATGTGCATGTGTGTGACATGTGCGTGTGTGTGACGTGTGTGTGTGTGACATGTGCGTGTGTGACATGTGTGTGTGTGACATGTGCGTGCATGTGACATGTGCATGTGTGTGTGAGACATGTGCAGGTGTGACATGTGCGTGTGTGACATGTGCATGTGTGACATGTGCGTGTGTGACATGTGCATGTGTGACATGTGCATGTGTGACATGAGCGTGTATGTGACATGTGCGTGTGTGTGACGTGTGTGTGAGAGATATGTGTGTGTGACATGTGCGTGTGACATGTGCGTGTGTGTGACATGTGCGTGTGTGTGACATGTGCGTGTGTGTGACATGTGCGTGTGTGACATGTGTGTGTGACATGTGTGTGTGTGTGACATGTGCGTGTGTGACATGTGTGTGTGTGACATGTGCATGTGTGTGACATGTGCGTGTGTGTGTGAGACATGTGCATGTGTGACATGTGCGTGTGTGACATGTGCATGTGTGACATGTGCGTGTGTGACATGTGCGTGTGTGTGACAAGTGTTTGTGTGTGTGTGTGTGTGACATGTGCATGTGTGACATGTGCGTGTGTGACATGTGCGTGTGTGAGATGCGTGTGTGTGACATGAGCGTGTGTGTGACATGTGCGTGTGTAGACATGTGTGTGTGACATGTGTGTGGCGTGTGTTTGTGACATGTGTGTGTGACATGTGCGTGTGTGACGTGTGTTTGTGACATGTGCGTGTGTGACGTGTGTGTGTGACATGTGCGTGTGTGACGTGTGTGTGTGACGTGCGTGTGTGACATGTGTGTTTGTGTGTGACATGTGTGTGTGACATGTGTGTGTGTGTGACATGTGTGTGACATGTGCGTGTGTGTGTGACATGTGTGTGACATGTGCATGTGTGTGATATGTGCGTGTGTGTGTGTGACGTGTGTGACATGTGTGTGTGTGTGACATGTGCGTGTGTGTGACATGTGTGTGTGACATGTGTGTGACATGTGCATGTGTGTGACATGTGCGTGTGTGTGACGTGTGTGTGTGTGTGTGACATGTGCGTGTGTGACGTGTGTGTGTGTGACATGTGCGTGCATGTGACATGTGCATGTGTGTGTGAGACATGTGCAGGTGTGACATGTGCGTGTGTGACATGTGCATGTGTGACATGTGCGTGTGTGACATGTGCATGTGTGACATGTGCTTGTGTGACATGAGCGTGTATGTGACATGTGCGTGTGTGTGACGTGTGTGTGAGAGATATGTGTGTGTGACATGTGCGTGTGACATGTGCGTGTGTGTGACATGTGCGTGTGTGTGACATGTGCGTGTGTGACATGTGTGTGTGACATGTGTGTGTGTGTGACATGTGCGTGTGTGACATGTGTGTGTGTGACATGTGCGTGTGTGTGACATGTGCGTGTGTGTGTGAGACATGTGCATGTGTGACATGTGCATGTGTGACATGTGCATGTGTGACATGTGCGTGTGTGACATGTGCGTGTGTGTGACAAGTGTTTGTGTGTGTGTGTGTGTGTGACATGTGCATGTGTGACATGTGCGTGTGTGACATGTGCGTGTGTGACGTGCGTGTGTGTGACATGAGCGTGTGTGTGACATGTGCGTGTGTGTGACATGTGTGTGTGTGACATGTGTGTGTGACGTGTGTTTGTGACATGTGCATGTGTGTCACATGTGTTTGTGACATGTGCGTGTGTGACGTGTGTGTGTGACATGTGCGTGTGTGACGTGTGTGTGTGACGTGCGTGACATGTGTGTTTGTGTGTGACATGTGTGTGTGACATGTGTGTGTGTGTGACATGTGTGTGACATGTGCGTGTGTGTGTGACATGTGTGTGACATGTGCATGTGTGTGATATGTGCGTGTGTGATATGTGCATGTGTGACGTGTGTGTGTGTGTGTGTCTGTGACATGTGCGTGTGTGTGACATGTGTGTGACATGTGCATGTGTGTGACATGTGTGTGTGACATGTGTGTGTGTGTGTGTGACATGTGTGTGTATGTGACATGTGCGTGTGTGACGTGTGTGTGTGTGTGACATGTGTGTGTGTGTGTTTGTCTGTGACATGTGCGTGTGTGACGTGTGTGTCATGTGCGTGTGTGACATGTGCATGTGTGACGTGTGTGTGTGTGTCTGTGACATGTGCGTGTGTGTGTGTGACATGTGTGTGACATGTGCATGTGTGTCACATGTGTGTGTGACATGTGTGTGTGTGACATGTGTGTGTGTGACATGTGTGTGTGACATGTGCGTGTGTGACATGTGTGGGTGTGTGACATGTGCATGTGTGTGACATGTGCGTGTGTGACATGTGTGTGTGTGTGACATGTGCGTGCATGTGACATGTGTGTGTGAGACATGTGCATGTGTGACATGTGCGTGTGTGACATGTGCATGTGTGACATGTGCATGTGTGACATGAGCGTGTATGTGACATGTGCGTGTGTGTGACGTGTGTGTGAGACATGGGCGTGTGTGACATGTGCGTGTGTGTGACATGTGTGTGTGTGTGTGTGTGACATGTGCGTGTGTGTGACATGTGCGTGTGTGACATGTGTGTGTGACATGAGCGTGTGTGTGACATGTGCGTGTGTGTGACATGTGTGTGTGTGACATTTGTGTGACATGTGCATGTGTGTGACATGTGCGTGTGTGTGACGTGTGTGTGTGTGTGACATGTGCGTGTGTGACATGTGTGTGTGTGTGTGTGACGTGTGTGTGTGACATGTGCGTGCATGTGACATGTGCGTATGTGTGTGAGACATGTGCTTGTGTGACATGTGCGTGTGTGACATGTGCATGTGTGATATGTGCGTGTGTGACATGTGCATGTGTGACATGTGCATGTGTGACATGAGCGTGTGTGACATGTGCGTGTGTGTGACGTGTGTGTGAGACATGTGCGTGTGTGACATGTGCGTGTGTGTGACAAGTGTGTGTGTGTGACATGTGCGTGTGTGTGTGTGACATGTGCGTGTGTGACATGTGCATGTGTGTGACATGTGCGTGTGTGACATGTGCGTGTGTCTGTGACATGTGCGTGTGGGTGACATGTCTGTGACATGTGCGTGTGTGTGACGTGTGTGACATGTGCGTGTGTGTGACATGTGCGTGTGTGACATGTGCGTGTGTGACATGTGTTTGTGTGTGACATGTGCGTGTGTGACATGCGCGTGTGTGACATGTGCATGTGTGTGACATATGCGTGTATGTGAAATGTGTGTGTGTGACATGTGCGTGTGTGACATGTGTGTGACATGTGCATGTGTGTGACATGTGCGTGTATGTGACGTGTGTGTGACATGTGCGTGTGTGACATGTGCGTGTGTGACATGTGTGTGTTACATGAGCGTGTGTGTGACATGTGCGTGTGTGTGTGTCTGTGACATGTGCGTGTGTGTGACGTGTGCGTGTATGTGACATGTGTGTGTGTGACATGTGCGTGTGTGACATGTGCGTGTGTGACATGAGCGTGTGTGTGACATGTGCGTGTGTGTGTGACGTGTGTGACATGTGCGTGTGTGTGACATGTGCGTGTGTGTGACATGTGCGTGTGTGACATGTGCATGTGTGTGACATGTGCATGTGTATGACATGTGTGTGTGACATGTGTGTGTGTGTGACATGTGTGCGTGTGTGTGACATGTGCGTGTGTGTGACATGTGCGTGTATGTGACATGTGTGTGTGTGACATGTGCGTGTGTGACATGTGTGTGTGTGACGTGTGTGTGTGACATGTGCATGTGTGACATGTGCGTGTTTGTGACATGTGCGTGTGTGTGTGAGACATGTGCATGTGTGACATGTGCATGTGTGACATGTGCGTGTGTGACATGTGCATGTGTGTGACAAGTGTGTGTGTGTGTGTGTGTGACATGTGCATGTGTGACATGTGCGTGTGTGACATGTGCGTGTGTGACAAGTGCGTGTGTGACATGTGTGTGTGACATGAGCGTGTGTGTCGTGTGTTTGTGACATGTGTGTGTGTGACATGTGCATGTGTGAGGTGTGTTTGTGACATGTGTGTGTGACGTGTGTGTGTGACATGTGCGTGTGAGACCTGTGCGTGTTTGTGACACGTGCGTGTGTGACGTGTGTGACATGTGCGTGTGTGACATGTGTGTGTGTGACGTGCGTGTGTGACATGTGTGTTTGTGTGTGACATGTGCGTTTGTGTGTGACATGTATGTGTGTGTGTGACGTGTGCGTGTGTGTGAGACATGTGCATGTGTGTGACGTGTGTGTGTGAGACATGTGCGTGTGACATGTGTGTGTGTAACAAATATGCGTGTGTGACATGAGCGTGTGTGTGACATGTGTGTGTGTGTCTGAAATGTACGTGTGTGACATGTGTGTGTGTGTGTGACATGAGCGTGTGTGTGACATGTGTGTGCGTGTGTGACATGTGCATGTGTGACGTGTGTGTGTGTTACATGTGCGTGTGTGACATGTGCATGTGTGACATGTGTGTGTGTGACGTGTGTGTGTGTGACTTGTGCGTGTGTGTGACGTGTGTGTGTGACATGTGCGTGACATGTGTGTGTGACATGTGTGTGTGTGTGTGACATGTGCGTGACATGTGCGTGTGTGACATGTGCGTGTGTGTGACATGTGCGTGTGTGACATGTGTGTGTGACATGAGCGTGTGTGTGACATGTGCGTGTGTGTGACGTGTGTGTGTGACATTTGTGTGACATGTGCATGTGTGTGACATGTGCGTGTGTGTGACGTGTGTGTGTGTGTGACATGTGCGTGTGTGACATGTGTGTGTGTGTGTGTGACGTGTGTGTGTGACATGTGCGTGCATGTGACATGTGCGTATGTGTGTGAGACATGTGCATGTGTGACATGTGCGTGTGTGACATGTGCATGTGTGATATGTTCGTGTGTGACATGTGCATGTGTGACATGAGCGTGTGTGACATGTGCGTGTGTGTGAGACATGTGCGTGTGTGACATGTGCGTGTGTGTGACAAGTGTGTGTGTGTGACATGTGCGTGTGACATGTGCGTGTGTGTGTGACATGTGCGTGTGTGACATGTGCGTGTGTGTGACATGTGCGTGTGTGACATGTGCGTGTGGGTGACATGTCTGTGACATGTGCGTGTGTGTGACGTGTGTGACATGTGCTTGTGTGTGACATGTGCATGTGTGACATGTGCGTGTGTGACATGTGTTTGTGTGTGACATGTGTGTGTGTGACATGCGCGTGTGTGACATGTGCATGTGTGTGACATATGCGTGTATGTGAAATGTGTGTGTGTGACATGTGCGTGTGTGACATGTGTGTGACATGTGCATGTGTGTGACATGTGCGTGTATGTGACGTGTGTGTGACATGTGCGTGTGTGACATGTGTGTGTTACATGAGCGTGTGTGTGACATGTGCGTGTGTGTGTGTCTGTGACATGTGCGTGTGTGTGACGTGTGCGTGTATGTGACATGTGTGTGTGTGTGACATGTGCGTGTGTGACATGTGCGTGTGTGACATGAGCGTGTGTGTGACATGTGCGTGTGTGACGTGTGTGACATGTGCGTGTGTGTGACATGTGCGTGTGTGACATGTGCATGTGTGTGACATGTGCATGTGTATAACATGTGTGTGTGACATGTGTGTGTGTGTGTGACATGTGCGTGTGTGACATGTGTGTGACATGTGCATGTGTGTGACATGTGCGTGTATGTGACATGTGTGTGTGTGACATGTGCGTGTGTGACATGTGTGTGTGTGACGTGTGTGTGTGACATGTGCGTGTGTGACATGTGCGTGTTTGTGACATGTGCGTGTGTGTGTGAGACATGTGCATGTGTGACATGTGCATGTGTGACATGTGCGTGTGTGACATGTGCATGTGTGTGACAAGTGTGTGTGTGTGTGTGTGACATGTGCATGTGTGACATGTGCGTGTGTGACATGTGCGTGTGTGACAAGTGCGTGTGTGACATGTGTGTGTGACATGAGCGTGTGTGTCGTGTGTTTGTGACATGTGTGTGTGTGACATGTGCGTGTGTGACGTGTGTTTGTGACATGTGTGTGTGACATGTGTGTGTGTGACATGTGCGTGTGAGACCTGTGCGTGTTTGTGACACGTGCGTGTGTGACGTGTGTGTGTGACATGTGCGTGTGTGACGTGTGTGTGTGACGTGCGTGTGTGACATGTGTGTTTGTGTGTGACATGTGCGTTTGTGTGTGACATGTATGTGTGTGTGTGACATGTGCGTGTGTGTGAGACATGTGCATGTGTGTGACGTGTGTGTGTGAGACATGTGCGTGTGACATGTGTGTGTGTAACAAATATGCGTGTGTGACATGAGCGTGTGTGTGACATGTGTGTGTGTGTCTGACATGTACGTGTGTGACGTGTGTGTGTGACGTGTGTGTGTGACATGAGCGTGTGTGTGACATGTGTGTGCGTGTGTGACATGTGCATGTGTGACGTGTGTGTTACATGTGCGTGTGTGACATGTGTGTGTGTGACGTATGTGTGTGACGTGTGTGTGTGTGACTTGTGCGTGTGTGTGACGTGTGTGTGTGACATGTGCGTGACATGTGTGTGTGACATGTGTGTGTGACATGTGTGTGTGTGTGACATGTGCGTGACATGTGCATGTGTGACGTGTGTGTGTGATGTGTGTGTGTGTGACATGTGTGTGTGACATGTGCGTGTGTGACATGTGCGTGTGTGTGACATGTGTGTGACATGTGCGTGTGTGTGACATGTGTGTGACATGTGCGTGTGTGTGACATGTGTGTGTGTGACGTGTGTGTGTGTGACAAGTGTGTGTGTGTGACATGTGCGTGTGTGACATGTGTGTGTGTGTGTGTGACATTGTGTGTGTGACGTGTGTGTGTGACATGTGTGTGACATGTGTGTGTGTGACATGTGCGTGTGTGTGACATGTGCGTGTGTGACATGTGCGTGTGTGTGACATGTGTGTGTGTGTGACATGTGCCTGTGTGTGACATGTGCGTGTGTGACATGTGCGTGTGTGTGACATGTGCGTGTGTGACATGTGCCTGTGTGTGACATGTGCGTGTGTGACATGTGCGTGTGTGACATGTGTGTGTGTGACATGTGCGTGTGTGACATGTGCGTGTGTGACATGTGTGTGTGTGACATGTGTGTGTGACGTGCGTGTGTGACATGTGCGTGTGTGACATGTGTGTGTGTGTGACATGTGCGTGTGTGACATGTGCGTGTGTGACATGTGTGTGACGTGCGTGTGTGACATGTGCGTGTGTGACATGTGCGTGTGTGTGACATGTGCGTGTGTGACATGTGCCTGTGTGTGACATGTGCGTGTGTGTGACATGTGTGTGTGTGACATGTGCGTGTGTGACATGTGTGTGTGTGACATGTGTGTGTGACATGTGCGTGTGTGTGACATGTGCGTGTGTGACATGTGCGTGTGTGTGTGTGACATGTGTGTGTGATATGTGTGTGTGACATGTGCGTGTGTGACATGTGCGTGTGTGACAAGTGTGTGTGTGACGTGCGTGACGTGCGTGTGTGACATGTGCGTGTGTGACATGTGCGTGTGTGACATGTGCGTGTGTGACATGTGCATGTGTGTGACATGTGCGTGTGTGACATGTGTGTGTGTGACATGTGTGTGTGACATGTGTGTGTGACATGTGCCTGTGTGACATGTGCCTGTGTGTGACATGTGCGTGTGTGTGACATGTGCGTGTGTGACATGTGTGTGTGATATGTGTGTGTGACATGTGCGTGTGAGCGCGCTCGCGGTGTGATGAACAGAGCAGGTGGAGACATGAGGAGAGCTCAGGTGGATGTATCACAGGACGGCACTTTAAACCGTGTGAGTAGAACACAGCAAATGCTGAACTTCATGAATGAATGCGCTGTGAGAAGTGGGCGGGACCACGGCGCGTCCACTTGCAAGAGGTTTGGCGATGATGGTGATGATAGTTTTTATTTATAGAGCGTGTAACGGCCAATTTAAACGTTCATCATCAGCCACAGTGAGCTACGTGTATGAAAGTTTTATTACGCTGAAGGATGAGGAGACATAATTCCATTCTGATTGGCTTTTAATGAAAATATATGAATCCAAATGACGACAGGTAGAAAATCTGTGTGCTCCCACACCTGGCGTAGCTCTACTCACTCACAGCGTGACGACATCACACGCCTTTTAAAACAGGAGCGGTGGAACAAACAGATTCCGTTAATACATTTTTACCTGTTTTTAACTCAAATGATACATTTACCCATATTTAAACTTATAATATATTTTAATCGTTTTTATCTTAAATTAAATTATGCTTTTAACCATCAACAAAAACTTTCTTAACTAAGAGACCCAATGGCTCACACAGAGCGGTTTCCACCTAATAATAGGCACTCAAAGCGTGTTGGATATTTGTCCCTCAGTTTCAAGTTCCTATGCATTATTATAGGCCTGATCTAGTGACGCAAATGAGGCTTTATTAAAGATAAAGAATGTCTCTGCACTAAAACAGCTAGAGCCCAAGGAACTGCTCTGAGAGCGCGCAGCTTCAGGAACAGGCGGGAGCGGGTTAAAAAGTTGAAACTTTTATATTCAAATAAGTGTTCCCATTACGTTTTCCAATAAAGTCAATTTCCCTCGCAAAGCGCACTCAGTCCGCGCGGGTTCTGATGTACTTCTGATGTTCTGATGTTCCATGACAGAACTTTAAGGTGAAAGCTAAAGTGACGTGGTAATGAATTCTTCTAAGTAAGCCCGTCGACGGGCTTGCTTTCTCCCTATATGGGGCAACTCAACCCCCCCTTCTTAATACATCATTCAAACTATTGAGCATGGAACAATAACGGACAGTCAGGTGTGCAAAAGCGAAAGGAAAAA
Source organism: Rhinogobius similis (assembly GCA_019453435.1). Lineage (NCBI taxonomy): Eukaryota > Metazoa > Chordata > Actinopteri > Gobiiformes > Gobiidae > Rhinogobius > Rhinogobius similis. Next base: position 36,228,265 of record CM033625.1, read on the forward strand.
AGAAAGCGAGAAGAAGACCATAGAGAGAGTATATGATGACGTTATGATCAAGAACAGTTAGTCGTAGAGTCGGAAGATAGCGGTAAGACAACAACCGCATGTTCTTCTGTGTGTCTGAGACAGAGGCAGCAAATAATAATAATACATCAAACTTGTGTAGAGCTTTTTGGACACTCAAAGACGCTTTACATAAACAGACAAAACAACATAAATTTACACAAAAGCCAGTTTGAACAGGTGGGTCTTAAGGAGTGATTTGAATGTCTGTAGTGAGTCCAAGTTCCTGATGGGTTGTGAGTTCCAGAGGGCGGGGGCAGCAGCGGCGAAGGCTCGGTCCCCCAAGGTCCGGTGCAGGGCCGCCGCTTCCATAAAGCACGTAACGCACAGCGCGTAGGGCACCAAGTGCTCTGAGGGGGCACCACATCGGCTGTGCCGTGGCCGCCTGTGGCGAAAACGAGCGGTGCCCACGCGGCGCCGCATTCCGGCGCCGCATTCCGGCGCTCGCCAAAGTGAAGCGCATGCACGTAATTTAATAAAACCGCGACGCCAAGGGCTCTCTCTCTTTCCTCCTCGGCTCCTCCCTCAGAGAACAGGGATGGCCAAGACCCCAGGCAAAGTTTGAGAGAATGATGAAGACGAGAGAGAGTCAGCGGAGGAGCCTATTACCTGCCACTCTGCAGCTAACGTCTGACTCTGAGGCGTTTAGGGGACATTTGGTGCGTGGGCTTTTATTGCACTTAATCCGTGAATAAATGTGATGCCAATGATACATTCACAATGACAACAGTTCCTGTGCATTTCTTAATGCTGAATAAACTATTTTTATTCATTTTTGCAAAAATAAATAAATAAATTGTAGTAGTAGTAATCATTTACAGGTACGAATATTTCGATTCTTTTACCCTTTGAACTCACCACCAATTGGAACAGAAGCTCTCGTATGATGACTTGATAAACAACTTTGCAGCTAGAAAATGTAGACGTACACATTTGTAGGAGCCTGTTAATGTTTACATATACTTCACTTGTTGGATGATTCTATCTATATTCGTATTTGTACTTTTATTGGGTGGTATTTGTTTTACACTTGAATATTTAAGTTTTATTTAGTTATTTAAGATATTTATTAATATTTTTTTGTTGGCAACTTACATTTCCATCTTGTGTTTATAGTACTATATATTGTGTATTTAATTTAAGATAATAAAATGAACATGGTAAGAAATGAAAGTAATTGTGGGTTTGGTCATTTAATGCGGGGCGGGGGGGGGGGGCACCATCAAGACATTTTGCATAGGGCACCAAAAAAGCTAGGAGCGGCCCTGGAGGAGACGCACCAGACGTGTTCAGTGTAGACTACGCAACTTCGCGAAACCGAAGCCGTACGTCAATGCGAGAGTGGGATACGCGCCTACGCTCGCATTGAGCGTCAAAAAATAGGATGGTTTCTATTTTCTGAAATCTACGCGTGTATGATGTGCTGCTCCCGACGCGCGTCTTGCGCATGCAGTGGGGCCACTCTCATTCACTTTTCATTCTGGTTAAATAAAACGCGTGAAAAACGTGTACGTTTTACACGTTCGTAGGGCGTTATACGTGAAGCCTTCTTGTCCCGGGCCCCAGCAGGTCTGCCAACTGGCTGCTTCTAAGTATAGCTAAAATATACATTCTAATATATACGATGGAGGAGGAGCTTCCCACCCCCGAAAAAAAAGAAGAAGCTTGAATTAAAGGGTAGTAACTATCTCTCTGGCTCTTAGAAGACTATTTGTGAATTTTTCGACACTTTTTCAGGACCTTTTGTGATTTGATTATTTTTTTGTTTTTTGCCCGGTTATCATCATTTCATCTCTCCAGACTCCTTATCTAATGACCTCCTCCTGCTCCAGCTAAACAAATCTTGTCAACCAAGTAATTGTGTTGGGTTCTGCTTCTGGGTCTTTACGTCTAATCTCCCAACTGTTTTTGTGTAACCGTTGTACTTCTGCGTTGTGTAGATTTTTGCGGTGTGGTGCATAAAGAGCACGTAACACAGTGGGACGTTTGGAGGCGCTCTCCGTTTAATCTGGTTGACAATAATAGGGATATTATTAACATGTGCTTTAAGTGTTGGTCCAGCCCAAAACTCTTCCCAACACGGGATTTACAAAAGGGAACAACATACCTGGTTGACAATAATAGGGATATTATTAACATGTGCTTTAAGTGTTGGTCCAGCCCAAAACTACAGGAGAAGACAATTAACATTGTTAGCATTCCACGCATATCTTCTTCCAATCAATAAAGTACGGTTACGGAGCGACATCGGTGCTCAATATAAAATCAAATGGCAGTATAACAATGTAGTAATGATAAATTAGGACAAAATAATAACAGAAAGACACTTAAAACAGAGGATTACACATGATGACTTACCTCTTCCCAACACGGGATTTACAAAAGGGAAGAGGAAGTCGCGACCCTCGTATTTATACAGGTGCACCCGGGGACACACGAAGAAGAAATAAAACAAAAATACAGAAGAAGGCTGGAGGACCAAAGCAGCACAGCAAAACAAAACCAGATATGTACGATAACAAATAAAAATAACAATTTTGTGTAATTATACTATACATAATGAACATGTTACATACACCCCCCTAGAATTACACAAAATACTAGGCACTATTCTCGAGTACAGGAAACCAATCACCACTGTTCCTAATATACTGGTGAGGAATACTTGAATACCATTACAGCTACACACCCAGTTACGAAAACCATCAAAAAGATTAGCGTGAGAAAAGGACTGGCCAAATCCCATCTACACACATAGGGAAAAAGAACATGCCCACTTACATATTCCACACATATGCAGCTGTAATACACCTCCGAATAGACTAGACCCATGTAATATTTTCAAACGACAACTCAAAATGACAACATTACAAAAATGTTGCAAATCTTTCATAAAATAAAATGCAAAACAAAACCGTATACCCACCCCAATAACTCAAAAACCAACACAGGACACTATCGCATCATTTCAATAAGTCTAGTCACTGGTCGCAGTAACCGTCCAGCTCGGGATCTACGGTCGGGAACAGTCACCACAGGGTCAGTAGGCAGGACAGAGTCAGGGGAAGCAAAAGTCTCTGGGTCTAGGCAAGGGGCAGAACTGCATTGCTCAACAGCTGCAGCCTCCAGCAGATCACTATCTCCTGCATCCATAACGCTTCCAGATGCAGACGGTAAGTCAGACACCCACACCCTTGTCCGGAACTCAACTGACTCTGAGGAAACATCAGTGACTGCTGACTTGTCAACACTAAGGTCCACCGAACTTGAAGCAAGGGACACAACATCCTGCTCCTGAACATGAACATCTGAATCAGACAGAGGCAGGAAATTCACTGGCATTATCAGATTACGATGAACAACTTTTATCTGGCCACTCGTGAGGTTTTGAATCTTAAAAGTGTGGCTCTCATCGTTTTTCTCGATCACGACATAGATTGTGTTTTCCCAACGATCAGCAAGCTTCCGTTTTCCGCGCTCTCCCTTGTTGGCTAATAACACCCGATCATCCACCTCCACTGGAGCACCACGCACTTTCTTGTTGTACAGATCACTGTGGCGCTGAAGTTGTTTAGTTGCCATTGATTGTGCTATGGACATCGCCACACACAAGTCCTTTCGCAAGGACTCAACATAACGATCATAGTCCACAACCTCTGGATCACTGAGAACCGAACCAAACATTACATCCACCGGGAGACGCGGCACTCTACCAAACATGAGCAGAAATGGAGCATAGCCAGTTGTCTCGTGTACAGTGCAGTTATAAGCAAACGTTAATGACTTTAGGGCATCAGGCCAGCGGTGTTTTGCTCTGGGGGGCAGTGCTCGAATCATGTTACCTAGCGTTCGGTTCATCCTTTCACATGAGCCATTACCCATGGGGTGATAGGGAGTAGTGTGCGACTTTTGCACCCCAGCCACGCTCAGCAACTCCGCAATAAGAGCGCTCTCAAAGTTGGCTCCCTGATCCGAATGTAGCCGCTTCGGAAATCCATAAATGCAAAAATAGTTGTTCCACAGCTGATGAGCGACTGCTTTGGCCGATTGGTTGGGACACAGGAAGGCATGTGCCATTTTAGTGAAATGGTCTGTGGCAACAAGCACATCCAACGACCTATTGGCTGAATCTTCAGCCGACCAAAAGTCAATGCTGACGAGTTCGAGAGGCTCAGAGGTCCGAATGTTTTCTAAAGGTGCTCTAGCTTCCGGCTCAGGGGACTTCCCAACTACGCACCGCCTGCAGTGCTTGACATACTCTGCCACATCCTTAGAGAGTCCCAACCAATGAAACCTCTGCCTCGCCAAATAGAGAGTCCTTTGCTGTCCCTGATGGCCAGCCTCATCGTGAACACCATGCAAAACTATGCGTCGTAACGAGAGAGGAACAACAAACAGGTAGGTCTTTTTTTTAGTAACTGGATTCTTTGCCACACGGTATAGCCCTCCATCTTTCATAGTCAGTTTCTCCCAGTTCCTCAACAACTTGATCACTTCAGCAGATTCCTTAGCACGTTCCCTCCTGGATGGTCTCCGTCCTCTTTCCACATAGAAAATCACTCTGTTCAAATCCAAATCATTCCTCTGTTTCTCTTTTAACTCATCATGGGAGAGAACCTCAGAGCCAATATCAGGAGGTACCAGTATTGTCTGAGGGAACTGCGGCAAGAGCAATGCGTGTGTAACCAACTCAGCGTCACTGTCTTTACATTGACTGAGCACAGCAGCAACTTCCTGAGATGAAACGGAGCCAGATGCAACTACTGCTGCACATTGTGTAAAGACAGGTTGGCCACAGTCGGATGTCAAATCAGGTGGATTGGCAGACCACCGAAAAGCATCCTGAACACCACTGGTGCCCACAGCAGCAGCCTCCGCAAGTAACTTGACATATGGCACTCTGGTCAACCGATGAGACGCACTGGACTGCACAAACGGCTCTCTGCTCAAAGCGTCAGCAACCACATTTCTGGGTCCTGGAATGTACTTGATATCGAACTGGAAAGGTGCAAGTTTAGCAATCCACCTCTGCTCACACGCATCTAAACGAGCTTTGGACAATATATAAGTTAACGGGTTATTGTCCGTCCACACTGTGAACTGATGACCTCTCAACCAGTGATGGAACTTATCGCACACCGCCCACTTAAGTGCGAAAAACTCTAGTCTGTGCGCAGGATATTTTGACTGAGCATAACTGAGGGACTTACTAGCGAATGCAATCGGCCTGGCCGTTGTACCACCAGCAGGAACTTGCGACAAGACGGCGCCCAACCCGTTTGTAGAGGCGTCGACAGAAAGCAAAAACGGGTCAGTAAAGTTTGGGTGCGCGAGAACGACTTGGTTTAATAGGGCTTGTTTTAGTTTGACGAATGCCGACCTACATTCTTCAGTCCAGTCACCAGCACTAAGTTTCTTACGAACCTGACACTTTCTACGAGTTCCACGAGGACCTTTTGACCCTGACGTGAGTCTAAACAGTGGCTTCTGGCTATAGTAGAACAGCCCTCAATAAACTGCTGGTAATACACCACCATACCAAGGAACGAACGAACTTTGCGCTGAGATGGGACATCAGAGCCATCCTCCATAAGGTCAGATTCCGACAAGGAAGTTATGGCTGCAACTTTGTCTGGGTCAGACCGAATGCCATCGGCACTAATGATATGACCGAGAAACCTAACTGATCGTCTAAGAAAGTTGCATTTCTTGGGCGCAAGCTTGAGATTATGAAACTGGAGTCTCTGAAAGACCATCTGTAAGCGTTCGAGTGCCATATCTTCAGTTGGAGCGAACACGAGGACATCGTCAAGATAGCACAACAAACTGAGGAAGTTTTGATCGCCAAAGATACTTAGCATCATCCTCATGAACGTTGCCGGACTGTTACAAAGGCCCTGAGGCATCCTATTATATTCATACAGACCAAATGGCGATGGGAAAGCTGTATATTTCCTGTCATCCTCATGAACTTCCACATTGTAATAACCTGAGGTGAGATCCATTGTTGAGAAAAAGGCATTACCACCCAAGGCTGATAAAGCGTCTGCAGGATGAGGGAGCGGATGCGCATCTTTGACAGTACGTGCATTGAGCCAGCGGAAATCATTGCATATTCTCAAGTCACCGGTTTTCTTTGAGACTATCACCAAGGGCGACGCAAACTCACTGCTGGACTTCCTAATGATCTCGCGCTCCTCCATATCATCCAAAGCCTCTCTCAGTTTCTCATATTGTGTTGGTGGTATGCGCCTACACGGGAGTCTGAAAGGTTTTTCGTCTGTGACTCTAATACGGTGCAGGTACCCAGTGGCCTTGCCGCAATCTAACTTGTCTCTGGAGAAAATAGACTGATATTTCACAATAACTTCAGCCAACTTATCTTTGTACTCAGAAGAAACCTCACAAGACTCAATGTCTATGTCTGACAAACCCAGATCACACAACTTTGACTGGGGCGAACTCGCAGCAGTACACTGTGCCTTAGCTCGGGGATGATCTGGCAAAGTGGATGTGTCAGACACAAGGCTGAGCTCAGTTTTACTGGTTTTCTGATACTGTACTTGCTGACCAATGACAGACTGAGTACCACCAAAGCTCTCAACTGACTCACACAGAGACACGTCAGCTACCTTAGCATTTCGTTTTAGGGTGACATGCTTGTGGGATGGGTTCATTACTTTTAGTGGCAGCCAACCATCTTCCCTCAATAAAGCAACTGACCTAGCAAGTATAACTGTTCTTGGTCTGGACTTAGAGCATGTAGGCTCCACTAATACTTCACTACCAACAAACTGTTTGTCCACGTACTGCAGTTTGGCCCACACCAAGTGCTCAGTCATTGGCTCTAGAGTGACAGCTCTCCTGAGTTTGACAGTACCGATCACATTTGGGACAACCTCAGTCTCCACTCCAGCCATCAAACTCAACAGCCTCCGTTCTGCATCATTCCTGCATCCGTGCGCGCTAGAGCTCTGATCCTGAAGTTCCTGCTTTAGTCCACTGATCACGTACCGTAACAGGTTACTGCCAACAATCAAATCATCACACTGGCCATTAACAACTAAGGTCGGGACGATTACTCTGCAGCCGTATATTTCCATTTCAAGGTCACACATGCCTTGGGGCACAGTTCTGGAACCCCCGCACCCAATCAACACAGTGTTTGTAGGCTGAAGGATGGGATTTAATAAAACAGCCTGCTGCAACAATTGAGGGACCAGAGTGGAGCTTAAGGTACAAGCCATCGAACCGCTGTCCAGCAAGGCAGACACCATTACTTTACCACCCAGCGTCACATTTTCATAGAACAGTTCATCATGCTGTTTGAGTCTCTGCACGCTTTTGAATCACTGGCGTACGTCCCATGTCCCTCACTTCGTAGACACTTCGATACACTGACTCTATATCATCCATGTCAGTATCAGGGGAATCAACCTCAGGCCCAACACTTGCCCCCACCACATGCAGGCCATCTAGTTTTCCTGCTGCTGTACAGCTTGTGTAGTGGCCCTGGGTTTGACCGTGGCAATGGGACACTCAGCTCTGGTGTGGTCAGGAGCGTAACAGCTAAAGCACAAATGGTCGGCTCTGCAGTGGTGTAATGTAGTGTGCCCAGCATCTCCGCACACAGCACAGGGCATACTGGCTCTGACTTTGGGGTTTTGTGTGCGGGCATTGAACTTACTGGAAAAGCCTGGGCTGCTGTTCTTGCTGCGCCCAGGACACGTTCAAGCAGAGCAATAACTTTGTCCAGGCGGTCTGGTGCACACTCAGCTGGTTGGCATTGGGTGGTGCGACAGCAGTCACATTCGCAGTAACTGGAGTCACACTATGCAGAGGTGCAGCTATCTCTTGGTGCTGCGAAAACAGGACAGTGTTCATTTTCTGCTTGGGTGTCTGTCTGAGGTCCCTAGCATGATCTACCAGCTTTTTCATGAATGTCAGCAACTGTCCACTGGATGCATAGGCTTGCATCTCAATATGGAGTGACAGTTCAGGGTCGGGACAGTTCTGTATGAACATGGCGGCCAGGTCACGTGACAGATAGTCAAAAGTCTTATTCTGTCTTTTCAAAGAGTCCTCAGTCACTTCTAGGGCATTGTTAAGTCTCAGCCAATAGTCAAAGGGGTGTTCGCCAGAGTGGGGTAGGGTAGCATAAAAGTCAGCTAATGGCAGACTAGAGGTCACAGTGTCGCTGAAATGCTGTTTCAATATCTCAAAAATGGGTTCCGGGCCGTCAGTCAAAGTCAGAACTGGCTTACTACGTATGCCCACCTTCACCACTTCACGAGCCCTCCCCACCAGCTTTCACATAACCTCCTCCGCCTGTTCAGACACAGGGATACTTTCTCTTTCATATAAGACAGCATCATGGATCACCCATTCCCGAACAGAACATGTGTCAGTACCATCCCCTTTAAAACTCACAGGTTCCCTCACATCTTGGCGAACGATGACATTTAGCATTGAAGAGTCATTAGCGGATGTCCCAACCACACTCGAACCCATAGCATTACCCAGGCGATGCTCAATGCATGTGGCAATACTTTCACCAATAGAAACCCCAATCTGTGAAGCTATATCAGTTAAAAGTTTCTCACTGACACCCTCTTTTCCATTTACCCCAGCCTGGACATCAGATTGTGGAGAATTGAAGGTGCCACTGCCAGCTTGCGCCAAGCCATCATAGAGTGGTTTTGGTGTGGACGCATCTGGAGAAAATAAAAGCACACCTCTGCCTTTACCAACAGCAGGTGTAGGGGTAAAAGACTCAACCCCCCTCCCTCTACCAAATGTCACAATATTTTCCATTGCATAAATACAGAGGGAGAAGAAAAAAACACAACCTACGGCAAAATAACACCAAAATAAAACTGTCCAAAGTCACAGCTCATTCATTTAGAACGCTCACTCCCTCAAACAAAATAATCAGTACCTTTAACATTCCCCCATCCACAATTTCCACTGCATCAACAGCATTTCCAGACGAGACATAGCAGCACCCGGTACCAGTACTGACCACCGCCACACTCCAAAGCAGAGACGAGTCCACACGGCGCACGTGCGGCGCGCTCCAGGTCCGATGCTCGTTCCCGCTGTCCTCCGTGGCGAGCGGCGTGGTGAGCGACGCGGCGAACCCCGAGGTCGGGCGTGTCGGGCGGGGAAAGACACAGGAGAACCCCGCTGGATGAAGCCGAGGAACGGGTCACGGCACCAATGTAACCGTTGTACTTCTGCGTTGTGTAGATTTTTGCGGTGTGGTGCATAAAGAGCACGTAACACAGTGGGACGTTTGGAGGCGCTCTCCGTTTAATCTGGTTGACAATAATAGGGATATTATTAACATGTGCTTTAAGTGTCGGTCCAGCCCAAAACTCTTCCCAACACGGGATTTACAAAAGGGGAACAACATACCTGGTTGACAATAATAGGGATATTATTAACATGTGCTTTAAGTGTCGGTCCAGCCCAAAACTACAGGAGAAGACAATTAACATTGTTAGCATTCCACGCATATCTTCTTCCAATCAATAAAGTACGGTTACGGAGCGACATCGGTGCTCAATATAAAATCAAATGGCAGTATAACAATGTAGTAATGATAAATTAGGATAAAATTATAACAGAAAGACACTTAAAACAGAGGATTACACATGATGACTTACCTCTTCCCAACACGGGATTTACAAAAGGGAAGAGGAAGTCGCGGCCCTCGTATTTATACAGGTGCACCTGGGACACACGAAGAAGAAATAAAACAAAAAATACAGAAGAAGGCTGGAGGACCAAAGCAGCACAGCAAAACAAAACCAGATATGTACGATAACAAATAAAAATAACAATTTTGTGTAATTATACTATACATAATGAACATGTTACATTTGAACCCTTTAGAGCACAAACAATTGTCTGGACTCTAGACTGTGAAGCTGATGTCTGATTTACTCAAATCATAAATGATCCCTGCTCTGCACAGAGGAATATCAGATTTCAAAGCCTGCCTATATTTTCTTTGGTACATAATGGATTTATCTGGACAGATTTTACATTTGTTGGGTCTTGAGTCAAATTCCATTTCAAAGCTAAAGCTCACTAACATTGATTTAGGGACTTGTGATGAAGCAAAATGGACCAGGTGATAAAAGACATATCTAAATGCTGTAGATTTTAGGCTTATTGTTTATTTGTGGGTTTGTACAAACTGAGAATGGTTGATTTGACCTTGTTGCTGGTGCTCAGCCGCAGGCTCAAGTGTTTTAGGACAGAAAATAAATTGAATCTTGTGAAAACAAGTACTGTCAATAACTTCGATGTCATAAAAGAGTGCTTCATGTCTCAAAGTCTACACCACTTTTTATTTTATAATTGTGGAGATCCATTCATAAATCCCAGATGAAAAGTGCAGTTTTAGACAAACACGGGAATGGCCTTTCCATCCATCCAAGAGGTCAATCTAAATACAAGATATAACGTGTTTGGATGTCCTGATAAAGGTCCTAAAGCCTATGTTTGTGAACCAATGCACTAGGGCTGCTTTCAGTCTGATAATCAACTGTAAACCAAATCTGACTGAGCACTGTTGTTTTCTGTTCTCAGGACATTACTCCTACTATAAATAAGTAAGTAAATAAAAAAATAAGTAAATAAGTCAAATTATAAATGAGTATAAGTCAAATTATTTTGTATGATCTCCAGAAGAAACAAAACCGTCCAAAACCTGACTTCGATGTAATTGACTTTTTCAATCAAAATGCTCTAAATAATGCGTCTGCCGAGTTTCACTGACTTTGCTTGAAATAATTTTGGCCTCTCCATAGACTTAAGACATGTCTCATAGGAAATGAATGGGGAATATGCGTGGCCCCCCAGGCCAAACGATCCAAAATAGGACGTTGGTGTAATTGACTTTTTTGCAGCTTTTGATGCTTAAAATCAGATTCCAAGATTTCGTGGAAATCAGGAAATGTTGGTACTTTTACATGACCAGCAGGGGGCGCTATAGTGAAAACTGCTTGTTATGCTGCTACTGCTAATATTTGATTCTGCATCTGTGACTACAGTTTGGGCTCTGTAGGGCAATGCCTGTGGCTGGGATAATTATTCAAACAAACAGGAAATTAAGGTGTTATACAGGAAATCACGAAGAAGCCGTGCGAGATAGGCCAAAAAAATTGGCAGATTATTAAATTTCAATGCGCCCCAATCAGGCACGTGTATGATGGAGTGATGTCGGGCTAAAGCCCTAGGACAAGTTCTCAATGGAAAACAAAAACTTAAAGTGCCGTTTAAAATTGAAATCAATATGGCTGCCTCGTCGTTTGTCTGATGAGTTTGCACCAATTATGTTTTAGGGTGGTTTTTATGTGTACTATCACTGTGCCAAATTTCATAGGACTCCGCCAAAGTAAATGTGTCTCCCTTTCCATAGGCCTGACTCAAAAGGTGGCGCTGTAGAGGCTGTGTTTTAGTGTCAGGAAAATTATGGTTATGAACCATTATTGTCCCTTATGGAGTCACTGTATTAAGTTTGGTGGCTGTTACTCAGGTTTTAGTTGTTTTTTGTTGCAGCCTTGTATGAATAGAGTCAGACTCCCATAGACAATGAATGGGAGCTCTGGAGGGCTCTAGAGGCAAAATTATGAAGAATAGGGCATGGGTCCCATTGACTTATCTTATGAAGCAAAGAATCATCTTCCCAAATTTGGTGTCAATCGGACAAACTTTCAGCTTTTAACTGAACTGTAAGGGGCGCTATAGTGATTTGTGGTCCTGTGCTCCCTAGTCTATTTTGTGTAGTATTTAATTCTCCATCATTTTTGGCAATTTGGACTCTCTAGGTCCAGTACATGTGTCTGTGAGGAGCACGCAAAGAAACAGGAAATGAAGGCGATTTTTAACAGGAAGTCACCTCTAAACCGTGCGAGATAGGCCAAAAAAATTGGCAGATTATTACATTTCAATCTGCCTTGTCGTTGCGCCTCCAGCGCAATTTAATGGCCCAGGTCCCACGGTTCACCACTGGCTCTTGCTTCAGTATTCAAGTATTCAGAATAAAGTACCTAAATTTGGTAAAGTAATGGAATACGTTACAAAATACTTTTCAAACCATGTATTCAGTATTCTGTAATGGAATACATTTTCAAAATATTCTTCCCATCACTGGATATACAGTTGAATCATAAAATACTTTAAATACATACATACATATTATATATGTTACGTTACATTAATTGTTTAATGTTTTCATTTTGTTGAAATGTTTATTTTGTTCAAACATGATTACACTATAAAAAACAATTGTACTATTTGTACAAGTGTTTTCTAAATACTTTTTGACTGGGCAAATACAGTAGTATTCTAATTATAACACATTGTATATTGTTATTGTATTTTTTTGCATCACGGCTCCCTTTAAAGTGATG
>CM033625.1:36840846-36998346 GCA_019453435.1 Rhinogobius similis
AGCCCTTTCCAAATGCAGTCAATAATGTAAACTGTAGATGGATCACATATTTATACTTATCCATACAAGCGGTCGCCCACTAAACTCCCAAAGGTTTATCATGAGACCCTGGTTGAAGTATGGGTCAAAAGTAGGGGTGTAATTTCCCTCCCAGTAGAATCTAATAAAACATTTTGCTTGTTTACAGAATGTCCTTGAGGTGGTGGACAAGCTCAGCGCAGACGATGCCGCTATCTCGTGGCGGTTTCTGAACAAAAACCAGAGCAGCAGCGTCAGCTCTCAGCTCCTGGGCGCTCTGGAGCACCTGTCCGAAGGGCTGGAGGGGGAGTACTCCATCTCCACCCAACGCATAACGCTCAACAGAACCACATTCAGCAACTCTTTCTCCGTTGACCTCAACTCTAGCATCCATCTGGACATCCCCAATGCTCAGCTCACCAACGTCTCCATAACAACCATTATCTTCTCCTCACTGAACAACATTATACCAGCGCGAAATGCAAGTTTTAATATCAGCCAACTAACAACAAACACAACGCAGTCCACAAATACGGATACGGTTCCCATTGTTTTCGACAGTGTCATCAATGCGGATGTGGTGCTTATTAAAGTCAATCAAGAAATCAATAATGTTACGTTGACTTACGAGAAAAAGAATGACTCTCTATCCCAAAATCCTCAATGTGTATTCTGGAATTTTAGCCTTCTGAATGGCCTCGGGGCGTGGGATAGCGAGGGGTGTTCGTTTGTTTCGGACATAAACGACACAGTAACATGCAACTGCAACCATCTTACCTCCTTCTCTATTCTCATGTCAACACAAATTCCCAAATCCATACGTAAACTTTTGGATATAATCACGTACATTGGCGTCGGGATATCGCTGGGCAGTCTTGTTATTTGCCTTATTATTGAAGGTTATGTCTGGAAATCCGTCACCAGAAATAGCACTGCGTTTATGCGACATGTCTCCATAGTAAACACTGCCCTTTGCTTGTTGATTGCCGACATTTGTTTCATCATTGCGGCCTCTGTTGCTAAGAACCCTCTGGAAAACCCGGATGAGAACTACGAAGTACCAATTGGACCATGCAGCACTGCAACATTTTTTATGCACTTTTTCTACTTAGCACTTTTCTTCTGGATGCTCGTGTCTGGACTGTTGTTGTTTTACCGCACGGTCATGGTCTTCTCGCACATGTCCAGGTCCACCATGATGGCCGTGGGTTTTTGTGTTGGTTATGGAGCTCCACTAATCATAGCCGTGGTTACCGTCGCTGCCACCGCCTCGGGAAATGGATACATCCGGAGATACGAAGCATGCTGGCTCAACTGGAATGAGACTATGGCACTTCTAGCCTTGGTCATACCCGCCCTAGCTATAGTGTTTATTAACATTATCATCCTGTTTGTTGTGTTGTACAAGATGCTGAGAAGTGGGAGCATAGGAGACTCACAAAACGATGACAGGCACACACTAAAGGTGATTGTGCGCTGTGTGCTCATCCTCACACCATTATTTGGACTGACCTGGTCTTTAGGTGTGGGGACTATGGTGTCCCCAACAAATGAAGGAATCCACATCGCATTTGCATTCTTCAATTCTTTACAGGTAAGTGGAATAATAATAATAAGCTACATTTCAACTGGTTCATTTTGGAATGGATTGGTATAGTCTGAAAGTAAACCGTAAACCAAACTGGCCTTTCTAAACGATCTAAAGCGGACCTTGAAAGGTACTAGCTTCCAAAGCGGTCTGGCTTATTTTGGTTATCTGATAGAACTAACAGAAAATAATCATTTCTCACCAAACGCTGACTTGATCTTGTGATAAACCCCCCGTATTTCCAGTGATGATAACTTTATTTGTTGAAATGACAGACTTCATCATCATCGGTTTCCTTTTTATCAATGTGTAGCACTTGCATCAAGACCAACAATATTATATTTCCAGTGTATAATGCATCGGACAATAACCAAACCCAATTCTAACATTATCCAAACCCAATACTTTACATAAAGAAACATAAAAATGCAGAGTAGAGGCGTGGAGAAGTGAGAAAAATGCAAATAAAAGCTGATATAAATCACAAGTTATTTCTTGTTTACTTTCGCTTTAGCCATGGCTCACAGTGCCACAAACTTGGAATTAGTAAACGTCTTTTTATTGATTTTGCTGATTGTTTTGCAAAAAGTTTAGATAATGTCAGTTGCTCACATACCACACCCCTGCCTCTGGACTCCGCCTTATACCTTTGGAATAAGGTGGAACTTATCCATGGAACACACACGTTTAATTCCGTACTGTAAAGATACTCAGAAAGGATATTGCACAAGTCAGTGTTTTACCTGCTTACAGTAGTTGGAAATGACTACCAAAAATGTATTTGTCCTGATGTAAACTAAAATGATAAGAATATTTGATTTTACTGTACAATAATGACATGCATGTACTGTTACTCTACAGGGTTTATTTATTCTAGTCTTTGGAACACTCTTTGATTCCAAGGTAAGAAAAGAACCAAACTAAATCTGGTAAAAAGGTAATGGTTTTCAATAATGTTCCTAAATCCCTGTGCCTTTAGATTCGTGCCATTCTGTCAAGAAAATCACCAACCGCGAGATCATCTGGTTCTAGCTCCAATCGGACAAGAGTGAGTCAAACATGAACACAGAACTCTTTTTTGACTATGATGGATCTAAAATATAGACTCTCAAACCTTTCTCACCAAGTACACCGAAGAAAATATTTTATTTTCAGAGTACCTTCAGATGTAAACTCGGTCTGTTACAGGAGTATTCCAGGTATAGGGCTAAATCAGGTGTAAAATATAGTTACACCATTGCAGTATATGAAAACCGAGACTAGACGGTGACTAAACCCTGAGCTGAATGCACCCTCAAAGCAGGACAAACCTCTCAGTGCTTAGTCTAGCAGCTCCTCCAGACTTTGGTTGTGGGCAGAGTTTAGGTGTTAAGCTCCTTTTTTTAGCAAACTAGAACTACAACAGAAGTACCTGAGCACCTCCACTGCATCAAGAGCTTGCATATCAGTTTGAAAAACACTGATTTACACTGTATTTTTTTCATATTCCAGAGCTCCAACATCCCCAGTGATAGATTCACAAATTACATTCGCAGCATATTCCCTGGAAGACGAGGTAAGTGATTCAATTGTTTTTCTGTTGTACAAAATTGAGTGCTGTCTAACAGTGAGCTTCTCTTTCAGATGTGTACCACTTGTCGCAGGCACTCAACAGCAACAGCAGCAGCAGTGACCCTGTGGAGTCTTACTCATCCATTTCTTAAACCTCTTTTCACACATTGAGGCGACTATCACGGGCTTTAAAGGTGCACTGTGTACATTTTCTGGTGGAGAGTCTGACGCCTGCATGTTTTCATGGAGATAATATTGTTTTGTCAGAAATGTTCCACAGTACAGCCTTATCAATGCGCATGGAAACAAGCAAGCAACGTCACAAAGGCCAAGCTGAAGATTAGATCTGTGGAGAGGCAATAAGACACCTGTAATTGAGTATATGCTAGATAGAACATTTTATTTATAAACTTGACTCAAATCATGGAAAAGACACAATTTTTCACACAAAAACAATGGAGTATAGTCTAGTTTTAGTCTAATACATTATGCACTTTTTATGTTTGCTTTTGAATGACTCAAAATTGCACTGACCACAACAAAACACTTATGGAAAGCAGCAGTTTTCTGCTTTGTATCAAACGTAATTGTCATCTTCCATTTAATCATGTTAGTAATCTTAATGCACATTTCATTGCAAGTAAAAAATATAAAACTGAGCTGCGGTGGTGTTCCAAGAGTTCAGTTACCTTTCCTTTAATGTTATTCATACCCAAATACAAATGTAGAGACAGCTGTGTATGCCAAATCATTTCATGTAGAACTTTTTGTGAGAATGATACTTCATGAATAATCAGATTATTCACTTGCACATGCTGTTTGGATTATTACGTTGTACACTTGGCATTTCTTCAGAGATTGTTTTTAAAAGCTGTTGTATTAATTAACTGTGAATGTCTTTTTTAGTTAACTTATTCTTGTAAATAGAATATGGCATTATTTGTATAGGTAGATTTATTTATCCAAGACAATTATTTTTGTAAATGTAAATAAACTGTCATGTGCCTCAGAGCTTGTCGTTCTTCATCTTTCACATATTTTTGTGTCACATTGAACAGTATTTGGTTATATAAGGTTGACTTTAACCTTAGATCAGCTTTTGGAATCTCAACCCACTCGTGCTTTGTAGACAATAAACCCAATTGCAACGTCATTGTGAGGAAACACTGCAAAATGTTATGTCTGCTGTATCTCTGAAAAAGTAATTCCTATTGATTTTGATTTTATTTTTAATGCATTCGTTAAAAGATGCTTGAGGTACACTATTTAATATTTTGTGACAACTAAACCTTTATAACGCATATAACAAAGCATGTGATTAAATACATGTAAGATGTACAATTTTAAAGGGTCTCTATATAGTTTGCTGGTGGAGATGGAATAAAACAAAGCAATTTCCAGACAAGCAGCAAACCAAGTATTTTTGAGGCAATAAAAACTCCTTTAACTGGATAAATGAAACAGATGAGTTTATATCATACTGTGGAACCTCCCAGGCAAAGCAAAACCCTCAACTCGAAAAATACTATGCATTTTTCATATTGTTTTAAAGTGGACATATCATGCTTTTATTTTCACCTTTTGAACATTTAAAACATTTACCTGGGGTCTAAATAAACTATACCTGCAATCTACAGTCTGAATTCCTCCTAATTTTCTTTCTACATGCCTCTCTTTTACCCCTTTTGTAAGGAGCGCTTTTGAGCGCCTTGTTTTGGCACGGTCTCTTTAAATGCAAATGAGTTAGTTCGCACCCCACCCCCTCCCATGCGCATTGCATGCAGACTCCGCCCCGTTCTGCCATTGTTGTAGTCCCAAACACAGTCCGTCTGTCGGATCCAAAACTTCTCCAAAGTTAGAAAAAAACGTAATGACAATCGAAAAATTGAAACAAGCGAAGACATCAACATCCAGCCTTACATGTACGAGCCAGAGTCTGACACAGACCAAGAAGAAATCGAAGAAGACGATCCTCCGCAGCAAAGACTTCAAATGGCTGCATCTCAATGGTTTGTTTACTACTATGTAATTCGCTACGCGCTCCTTTAGCTTAACTGTGTGTGACAGATATTAACAGGTTGTCTAATGGACCCTCACTTTACCATCTTACTACAACAACAGTCCGCGGAAAAAGGCTACTGTCAAGTCAGTCAGCGTAGTTATGGTGCTGCGGGCTACGCTTGCTGCGCGCTAATGCTAGCGACATGCTAACGTCAGCTACGAGCAGTCTGATGTGAGTTCTGCCTTATGAAAACCTCAAAAATAAATGTATTATATGTATATATAAAGACATGTGCCCTAAGCAGCTGGAAAACAGCCGAGTAAAAGATGGGCAGCTCCAGGTGTAATGCTAATCCCTCACAAATGGCCAGCACACAGGTAAAGAATGACTGGATAAAAAATAGGTCTAATAAACAGTGTTTCAGCGTTTCTTGACTTACCGCTCCGCTATATCGTCATCTCCATAGACTGAAGGAACTGACCCTTCGATCAAATGCAATCTTTGAGCAAATCCCTCGTTGTACTGGCGGAGGTTACTGAAGCACTCCTCTTTGAAGTGCTTAGCACACAAACGGAACTTTCCCCACTGTCGGTGGTACATTACCACTAAAATAAAACGTAACCAGCCAATCTCAGTTGTTCGGATGCAGGCGGTCGGTGTAATGAGTTGTGCTGGTAACACAACCAAGAACAGAGCATTTTAACTTGTCTACTCGCACCTTTGACATCTTTGCGCTTGGACTACAAAATCGCTACGAGGAAAATAAAGATGGCGGTTTCTGCCGGAAGCTCTTGACCTTGTTTAGTAGTTCCGCTGTGACGTGATAGATAAAAATACGTAACAGATAATTCGAACGAACTGAGAAATATGTTGCAAACTTTATATAAATATATCTCTGCAGCTACTTAAGTGATTAATTTCAACTTTTAGCCACTACCAGACACCCACAGTACACAATAAAAGGTATCTAAGGGCCAAAAAAGATTTTGCATGATATGTCCCCTTTAATCCTTTAAACATGCTGTTGAGTAACTTAAATTTGCCTTGTCATATTTTGAAACAAAAAAATGCACTGAACAAACATGTTTCTCTGCTCTCTAGCCTGACACTTACTGTACTGCGTGTATGCAGCCAATAGATGGCACCAGCTCTACACACGCTATCATCAGCCTAGCAGTGGCACTTACTGTGTTCAGACAACAAAATGCTTAGAAGAGAGTTTGTTGATGATTTAGGGACTTAAAACAGCAGAAGATATTTGGATTAGTAACGTAGAAAATCAGGGTAAAGGTCAGGGATCGAAGGAGTTCAGCAGAAAGTGCTTTTGATGATCGGAGAGGATTTTTAAACCAACATTCCTCAAAATAGCGTGAATGACGCTAAATGCAATTCCAGGTATGTTTTTGATGATGGAACATTCTTAGGACATGGTTAAAAGCTAAAAAAAAAAAAAAAAAAAAAAATCAACATTCAGTCAAAACAATAACTCCATAGAAACAAGAAGCTGGCAGAGCCCCAAAAGAGAACTTTAAAAATCACAGTAAACTTTTTTTCTTACTCTAAACACAACATTTGACATGAAGCTAAAAGAGATTTCGGTTGGATACATTTGTGAGAAATATTTTCCCAGACAAAATCATACTAAAAGCAGCTCTGAACCAAGTGAAAAAGAAGGCGTATATGAATGGGTTGAGCATTGAATTTGACCATCCAAACCATTTAAAAGTTTCGACTACAATCAGAGGAATGTCATAATCATTGAAAGGCAAAGAAGTTACACATGAAAAGAAAGGTGTCCAGCAGAAGAGAAAAACTCCCATGACTGTTGCCAGAGTGCGAGTGGCCTTCCTCTCCATCTTACTCGCCGTGGGTCCTGACTTCGACGCCCGGATAAGACACGCTTGTCTTTGGGCCACAAGGAAAACTTTAGCATAAATCCCAATTAAAATAACAGCAGGGATGGGGGGCGCTAGAGCGCACATGAGGGAGTAGACGTTTTTAGCAGAGCTCCTGTCCGATAAATCGAGTTTTATTATTAAAAACACCTTTAATGAACACACACAGACGGGAAACTGCTCTATATGAAAGCGGTTACTGAAGGTTGTTAAGGATGTCACCAAAGAAGCAAGGATCCGTGAAGAAATGGACAGAAGAAGCCGCGGACGAACCACATGTGAGCGACATGCTAGCGGAGCTTGATGCTAGCCCCTCGACTGATACTGCTGCCGTGCTCGCTGCAATTGGGCAGATGAGTCAGAAAATGGGCGCTAGATTCAGCGCTTTGGACAATGCTCTGCAGGCTAATCAGGCCATTGTGGCTGAACATGAGACACGTCTGTCTGCGATTGGAAAATGCGAGCAGTGACCATGGCCGGTAGGCTGGCTAAGTTGGAACAGCAGGTTAGGCAGCTGGAGGCTGCTAACAAGACCTTCACGAGATAAAGCTACTGACCTCAGCCGGCTCCAGACGCCAAAACATAAAGATTATTGGGTTGCCTGAAAATGTGGAAGGGGGGAAACCAATTGATTTTGTGTCAAATTTGATGCCTGCTCTCTTTGGCAGAGAACATTTTGCAAAACCTCTGGAAGTGGACAATGCGCACAGGCTAGGTAGCCAGCTGACCAATGTTGCCAACAAGCCCGAGTTATGATTGCTAAGATCCATCATTATCGCAATAAGGAGCGTATTATCGTTTGGCAATTGAACAATCTCCTCTGATGTACCAGGGGCACCGTGTGCATATATTCCCAGATTTTCCTGTTGAGATTGTGAAGCGGCGTCAACTTTTCGAGGACACAAGGCAGAAACTGAAATCCGCGGGCTTCCGCAAGGGATTCATCTACCCAGCTCGTTTGCGGGTTACCCGTGACAACGTGGCGTCACGTTTGTGCGCCGGAGGAAGCGAAGCTTTTCTGAACAAGCTATCGATGGCGCCAGGTGAGGAAGAGTAAAGGGACCTTTAGTGCTGGACACTGAGGTTCTGTTTCGAGAACTTTTGTTATTTTCTATAGACACTTTTGGGGCCAATTATAAGGTGTAATTCAGGTAATTGTATCAAGGTTATTCATTTTGATCTTGGTACCATTGTCAACATGCAGGCGTAAAGTATATGCATATTAATTGTATATTCTAAATTATTATTTTGCCTGTTGTTTTTTATTTTGTATTGTTTTTCTGGTTTTGCTTATTGCTTTTTACCATCATCTTGGTTAACGACTATTAAACCGTGAATGGGTGTTTATTTGATTTTGAATGTTTATTGGAGGGGCACTGATTAGTTAGTGTCTATTGGCGTTTAACAGCTTAGTAGGTTATACTGCTAGGTACTGTTGAACCCCCTATTAGGAGTATGTTAGGGTTTTTTTTTTCCTACTTTGTTTGGGAAAGTGGGAAAGTGTTTTATACATTTGTTTGTTATATTTTTTCTTATGTGTTCGCTTGGGGTACTTCATTGGTCTTGGTGTCAAATAATATTATCAGTTCTCCATCCTGACAACAGTTGGTAATAAGAGTGGGGTCACTATGGTTGGCTGGAATGTAAGGGCATGGGTCATAGCATTAAACGGGCTAAGGTATTTGCTCATTTGAAATCCTTGTGTCCTGATGTTTCGTTTCTACAAGAAACTCATATTAGACCATCTGAACAGGGCCGTTTAAAGTGTAATTGGGCTGGGCAAGTATTCCAGTCAACATTTTCAAGTAAAGCACGGGAGTGGCCATAATACTAAAAAGAATATCCCTTTTGATCATATAAATACTATTAGTGATATCAATGGCAGATTTCTAATTGTAACTGGTAGGTTGTATTCCATTCCGCGTCACACTGGTTAACATCTATGGTCGAATGTTGATGATGCAGGCTTTTTCGTAAAATTTTGATAAACTTCCAGATCTTACGAATACTACTTTAATTATGGCTGGAGATTATAATGAGGTTTTGGACTGGCATTTGGATAGGTCCTCTAAAAAACAGTCTGCACCATCAAAACGCTGCAGTAACTTTCTGAATAATCTTATCTCTTCAACCAACCTAGTGGATATCTGGCGTTTGCAACATCCAACTGATAGAGAGTATTCTTTTTTCTAAATTGCATAATTCTTATTCCTTGAATTGACTTCTTTCTATTAGACTCTAAACTTTTACCAAATGTTATTGATAGTAAATATCATAACATAGTTGTTTCAGATCACACGCTCCTACTAGTGTTGTTTGATTTCAATATACCAAAAGGGACATTGCTTGGAGGCTGCAACCATATTTACTTGGAGATGCAAATTTCTGTAAATATTTGACCAGTAAAATAGAGGAATTTTTACATACCAATGATACTTCAGAGGTATCTGACTCTATCTTATGGGAGACTTTTAAGGTGGTTATGAGAGGGCATACTATAGCATATGAAGCATCCCAAAAGAAGTTAAGGAATTTACGTCTGAGAGAAATTGATGATAAATTATCACAGTTGGAAATGTCTTATAGACAGAACAATGACAATCAAACTTTACAAGAAATTCTTAATCTTAAATATGAATATAATACCATTCTAACTAAACAAGTGAGTGATCAAATGTCGCGGCTCCGTTTGCGGTATTTTGAGCTTAGTGATAAACCACATACTCTTTTAGCCCGTCAACTCCGAGGACAACAGAATAGTAGGGCAATACGCAGGATCAAGTCAAGTACTGGAGACACATTCACTATGCCAAAGGTTATAAATAAATGCTTTGAAGATTTTTATCGTGACATGTATAAATCGAAGGCAAGGGGTGATGTCGACTCTTGGCTTAACGGGGTCCCCATCCGCAATTAGAGCGAGGCTTCACGTGAGGCCTTAAATCAACCAATAACTATAAAAGACATAACGGATTCCATAAAATCATTTGCTAATGGGAAGGTACCCGGGCCAGATGGCTTTTGTGTTGAATTTTATAAGAAATTTGTTGGGCAGACATCCCCACTATTGCTCAGAATGTTGTCCTACTCTATAGAAGCAAACACACTCCCTCCTACATTATACAATGCAAACATTACCCTCCTTCTGAAACCTGAAAGAGATGATTGTAATCCTGCATCATATCGTCCAATATCTATGTTAAATTTGGACTGTAAAATTTTTACCAAAATACTCGCAAATAGGTTGAATAATTATATTGGATCAATTGTGCACAAGGACCAAACTGGGTTTATCCCTAACAGGTACTCTTTTTTCAATACTAGAAGAGTGTTAAACATTACATATTATAAGTTTGCTGCATGTTCTAAAACAAGCCATCTTATATTTAGATGCTGAAAAGGCCTTGATCAGGTGGAGTGGGGGTATTTGTTCAAAGTGTTGGAGAGGTTTGGTTTGGGAGACTCATTTGTGTCTTGGGTCCGTTTGGCATATTTGAATCCTTCGGCTCGGTAGTTACCAATCAAGAAAAGTCATCTCCCATTTTACTTGAAAGGGGCACCCGACTGGGGTGTGCGCGTTCGCCATGGTTATTTGCTTTAGCCATCGAGCGTTGGCAATCAGCATCAGAGAGAATCCAATGATCAAACCTATAACAATTGGTGGAGTTAACCATAAAATCTCGCTCTATGCTGATGATGTAGCTATTTTCTTATGTGACCCTGAATTATCTGTTCCGCATTTACTGGAGCTGGTAAATACTTTTGGCACTGTGTCGGGGTACACTATAAATTGGCAAAAAAAAGTGACCTTATGATACTTTCAGGCAGCAGACCCTGCCTTTATGTCCTCAACTCCGTTTAAAGTATCAAATACGGTTAAGTACCTAGGTATTAAAATTACAAAAATCCCAAAGCTCTCTTTAAAGTAATTTCATGGAGAGATTAAACACTCTAAAGCAAAATATAGAGAAATGGAGAACCTTGCCTTTATCTCTTATTGGTCGGGTAAATACTATAAAAATGGTCTCTTTGCCAAGATTTCTGTATTTGTTTCAGAATATTCCAGTCTGTATTCCTAAGTCATATTTTAAACACATTGATTCTGTTATTCTACCATTTATTTGGGGCTATAAGGCACATAGAATATCAAAACAGCATCTTCAAAAGCGAAGGAAGTTGGGGGACTTAGTCTACCTTGTTTTTTACATTACTACTGGGCAGCTAATATGAGAGTCATGGTTTATTGGCAAATAAATCCAGAGCGAGAACCATTAGCTGAAATTCCTTCCTGGTTGACAATAGAACATACATTAGCTTCAGATACATCTCTTCAGGCAATTCTTTTCATCTCCTAGGCCATTATCCGGCTCGGAGAAAGAACATTTTATTTTACTAAATTCTCAAAAAATTTGGTCACAGATTAGGAAGTTTTCTGGGCTCCCAAATACATCAGTGCATGCTCTATATGGCATAATCATGCTTTTCTCCCTCGTTTACGATGCAGTCTTTTAGAGATTGAGTCAGAAAGGCATATCATCTATAAAAGATCTTTACATTAATAAAAATTCTGCTCATTTGATCAATTACAAATAAAATATTCCTTACCGAAAACCCATTTTTTTTAGGTTCTTACAACTAAGGAATGTATATAAGACAGAATGTCCCATCCTTTGATTCCCTGCCTGGGGAAAATGCCTTGTTTAAAATTTTATTAGGCCCTCCAGAGGCTAAAAGTTTGATTTCAGTCTTAGTTAAATATTTTTTGCAAAAATATTGCCCAACCTGCAATGAATATTAAACAAAAATGGGAAGAGGATCTTAATATTACGATTGGGGACAACATATGGCAACAAAGCGTTAAATGATCTTCATAAATGTTCTGTTAATGCCAGACTACAGTTAATACAATTTAAAGTTATACACAGGTTGCATTATTCAAAGTAAAATTAAATAGAATTTTTCCTCAAACGTCACCTCTCTGTGATAGATGTAAGGTGACCCCCAGTACACTAGCGCACCAATTTGGCAGTGCCCAATGATCCGGGGATTCTGGTGTTCCATATTTAGATGGTATTCCTGTGCATTTAAAGTTACTATTGATCCCGATCCGAAACTGCCCTTTTGGCTTTTCTAGTACTTTGGAAAGGATGGGTCATACTGTTACTACAACAGTGGCTTACGGTATGGTGATAGCAAAAGATGTATTTTGAAATGGTGGAAATCAGATTCTCCACCTCAATTTGAATCCTGGCTTAGGAATTAATAGGTGTGCTTCATATTGAGAGATTGAGAGTATGAAGTGTCTGGTAACCCTCAAAAATTTCTGGCTGTATGGAAACCCATTCTGGAACATCTAAACCTTTAGTGGACCCCTGAAGTATGTATATTTTATTGTCATAGGATGCAAATGTTGACAATTCTAAAGTTGTTGTAAGTAATTTGTACCCAAGCTTGTTTTGTTTTGTTTATTTATGTTTTATTATTTTTTATTATTTCAGTTTGCCTTTTTATTTATGGAAGTTGTGTTGAATTCTAATTTAAACATTTATTTAAGTATGGGGTATGAAGTATACAATCTATGGTCATGTGATATGTTTAGTGTGAATCTTGACAGTTATTATTTACTATCAGTAAGATTGTCATCCTTCCTGTTGTACTTATGTGTTATGTTCTTATAATTGAAAAAATTCAATAAATAAAGTTATAAAAAAAAAAAAATAACAGCAGGGATGTAAAAGGAGAAGACTGCGCCAACCATTGCCAAATTTAGATTTAGGAAAAAAAACATCTTTCTGAATTTCCCCGTTTCTGTCCCCAAACTGTGATGACAACTCCGATAAAAGATGACAACGTCCACGTGACTAAGATCATGATGACAATTACATGTACATTGATTTTACTTTTATAGCTAAATGGCTGGCACACCAGAATCAGAATCAGAATCAGAAAGCGGTTTATTGCCATTGTCAGTGAAATTCACAAACGTAGGAATTTGCTTCGGCGAAGGTGCAACATACAGCAATGGATAAAATAAAAGGCATGCATAAAATAAAATTAGAATAAAATAGACTAAGATAGACTATATACAGAATGTACAGTTGGCAGGTAGTGCAATGTGCAAATGAGTAGTGCAGATAGATTGTTCTTATATAATATATTGTTAAAGTGGCAGGTGTTACAGAGTGATCATGAGTCCAACGGCAGAGGGAAAGAAACTGTTCTTGTGGCGGGAGGTTCTAGTCCGGATGGACCGTAGCCTCTTGCCCGAGGGGAGTGGCTCAAATAGTCCGTGTCCAGGGTGAGAAGGGTCAGCTGTGATCCGACCTGCTCGTCCCCAAGTCCTGGAGACATACAGGTCCTGGACGGATGGAAGGCTGCAGCCGATCACCTACACTGCATAGTATCTATCAATAGAAATGAAGCACAGGTTAAATATTGAAGATGTACAGAGCATTATATCGAAAACGCCTCTGATTTTACACAGAATTCCTTGAAGGTACCAACATGGGTTGAGAAATAGAAAAATGCTAAAAGGCAAAACTACAACTCCCACTAAAAGATCAGAGACAGCCAGAGATAAAACCAAATAGTTTGTCGGCGGGTGCAGCTGTTTGAAGTAAATAATAGCCATCGTGACAAGAAAGTTACCACACATAGTTACAATTGCTATAATCCCCAAAATAAAACAAACCATAAAATTAGAAAAAGTTAGAACATTTTGAGTAATAGCGCAAGTATTGTTAATGCTGTTAACGGAGAGGGCAGAATCCATACATGAACACTTTCTCTCATTCACAAGTTCGAAAGAAATGTGTTGACGCAAATAATGTCGAGTGAAGTGTTCTTCATTTGCAGCTCGCTCACGTTTAATAATGGAATCCAACCGTATTACCACATTCATTAGAGAGGACTGACGGACTGAGTTCACACCCACTTGTTGTGAATATGCCATGAAAACTGAACACTATTCTAAATAATTCTATTCTAAAACTGCAATGTATGTTTCAATTGTGGTTTGAGGCTTTCTTCTTCTTTAAAAAAAAAAAACATATATTATGAATAAACAAACAGAACAAGACAAGAGTCTGAGTAGATATTCTTTCCTTTTCCTTACTGTCATTCCTGTATGCATGCTATGGATGCTGCATTTTAACTACAGAGAGTATTTTAATATAAATTGTGAACATTATATGCATGCCTTTTTATATATCTTGCTATTATTTTATTCATAGTTTTATGTTGCACTTTACGTCAAAGCAAGTTCCCGAGTGTGTATTTTGATCACTTACAATGGCAATAAACCGATTCTGATAATTGCAGGTACATAAAAATACACCTCTGCTGCAAAGACTCCAAAGTTTAAATTCTGGTTTTCGTCCTCCAACAGCCATTACAATTCCACATAAAACAGATACAGGCCAAGTTATTAAAATCATAATTGCAGTGACATAGGCATTCATTTGAGATCTGTA
Source organism: Rhinogobius similis (assembly GCA_019453435.1). Lineage (NCBI taxonomy): Eukaryota > Metazoa > Chordata > Actinopteri > Gobiiformes > Gobiidae > Rhinogobius > Rhinogobius similis. Next base: position 36,855,373 of record CM033625.1, read on the forward strand.
GCTTAGAGGCTGGCACACGGCCAAATATCTGTCAGTCGCAATGAAGCAAAGATTTAAACATTGAGCAAATACATAACATTATATCAAAACCTTCCCTCACTTGCAGAATTTCTTGATGTCAGCATGGACTTGCAAATAACTAAAAGGTACAACTATAGCCCCCATAAGCCCGTCAAGCATATGGCATATCCAGGCAAAGAAAGAAGCCAATGTTTCACAGCAGAGGAGACACTTGTTCTTCTACAACAAGTCAAAGAATGAGAGGGACTCATATACGGGGACAATAAAACAGCTCCGAAGCCCCCCGATATAAGCTTACGCTGTTCAGCAGCGGGTGTGAAGCCAGAGAGGCCACTGCAGTGACCAGCCGCTATGGGGCTTCTCTGACCAGTCCCTCCGGGTCCTGAGGCCACTCCGTGTCTGTCCTCGCGAGAGAAAGTGTTTTGTTTATTTTTTTAATACGCCATATGAGCATTTATCTTCAACAAAGCCTCATTTGTGTCACTTGAATAGGCCTGCTTAGAAACTTGAAAGTGTTTTGAGGGACAAATATACTACACCAAATGTCTGGCACATGGACGCGGCGCGGTCTTGTGCCCCTCTCACAGCATTCATTCATAAAGTTAGTTCCACCTGCTCTGTTCTTCACGCAGCTAGACACGAGCGAAAAAATATGGTGTTTTATTCTGATGCCGATCAATTCATTATTTAATGGAAACAGGCTCAACGTGATGTTTTTATCAACATTAAAGGCAGATCGATACAATTTTGCGCAAAAGCTCAATGGAAACTCTTAAACTTAAACTTAATTGGATTATATTAATTATTCTGGAATGTATTGTTTTAGTTATTTGTGCTCATTAAGTTGTTTAGGATTATCTTGTCCATATGAGGATAGTAGTCAACTCGTGGAAATGTTTCCCATGTTCACTGCACTAGTTTTGAAGTTTATTAGTTACGAATCGGGCCATTCACTCCACCTCATTTTTTTGCATGATCACACCTTTTGTTTAGAGCACCGTTTGCACTGGCGCAAAACGTCGCCACCGCCGCGCTACTGCCAGGGACAAAATACGACCCTATATCTCTTTTACAACATGTTATAGCCTCATTAACATATTCAGTGGGGGGACAAAGAGTTGTGCGGGTTATTCATTTGGAAACAGACACACAATAACACCTTGAAAAAACAAAACAGAACACTAAAGACATTGATGACAACTGTTTGGAAACAACTGCATGCAGTGGTCCCCAACAGTTGTTGTGTGTTATTTCCATGACATGGTGCATTGTCAAAGTGAGCATTGAGGGTTGAGGCTACAGCTCCAACTCAAATATTTTCATTCAGACTAGAATCGTTTTCCACAAGTGCATGTACAACACTGTCTTTGAAACTTGTCCCTATTAGTATCATCAACCCAGGATAAACTCGTAGTAGAAATCTCCTTTTCAAATCGGTGGCTAGGTAAAATCATCTGTAGAATGGCAAATTCTTTGTCTACACTACTGACATATGGGTAAACCTCTTTTTAAGGGAAAAGGATGGAAGCTAGAGGTAACAGTGATGTGTTTATTTATTTATTTATTTATTCAGAATAAAAGGAGCTTCAAAATAGACATGGTGTGATTAATTGTGATGGGATTATTTTTAAATCGTTTGACAGCACTAGGTTTTTTTTCAGTTCAGTTTCATTGTGATAAAGAAGTGATTATATTGTCTTTTTTTTAACCCACATATGCAGTTGCACACCTGACTGGGTGACAGGTGCATAGGAGGAAAAGCATTTAGTAGAAAATGTTTCAGAAAACTCCCCACACTGTCTCACTCTTCATAAAGGTATTGGTACAATGTTTCGGTCCCTCTGACCTTCTTCAGGGTTAACCCACATATCCAAAAAGCTCACTCTCTCAGAACTATGTTGTGCAGTGAATTTGAGGTTGGAGTCAAAACTGGAATGACACAAAGTTTTCCAACTCATCGTTGCCATGAAATATACAAAATCTATTCATCAAAATAATTTGATTATATTTGCTTTTATATTTGGGTGAGTTTAATACCAATATGTGGGGTTTCAGGACTTGTACAGCTCAAGGACTTGTTCGTCAAAAAAAAAGTTTATTATGAAACAATTAAAGCGTTTTTCAGCTGTCTGGAAAGACACTTACTTAGTGCATCCATCCTTAGATGGCACCATGCGCTATTTTATCTCTGTGAGAGAGTGTGCTACGTGCTATTATCAAGATAGAAGCAGCAATAATAGTGTTTACACAAAAGGGTGGATAGCTGCGCGATCTTGAACTGTCTACTCTGTATTCCCTCAGGAGCAAAGCAGCAACGGCAGTGGAGGAGCTAGAATGAACTGTACAATGTACAATCTGTACAATTCACATTTTAATACTGGGTATATGAAATTTTAGCCATTCAATCGTGAACATTCCTATTTTGATAGAAGGTTATTTTATTGTGATTTTCACTGTTATGCATTAATGTTGATATTTATACTGTGGTTTTTAATTTGCTGCTAACCCCTTGGTTTTTACCTGTTTGAAATTTGAATCTTAAATACTGGAAAACAGAATTTAAGATGCAATTTTAGCCTTTTGATATTCTCTCCCGCCTACGTTGAGCCACACCTTCCTTCCTCTTGAGTGGTTCTGGTCCAAATGTGTCAGTCCTGGACCACCTGCAGTCTCTCCATCCATGGGAGTAGGATCTCTCCTTCACTGTGGTTCTAGGTTTCTACTTTTTCCCACAGGGTTTTTTGTAGTTTTTCCTTGCCGAGAAGGAGGGTCAAGTACAGGGGATGCTCCGGGACATTTATTCACTTGCTAAATTCTATTGAAAATTGTTTAATTTGAACTGTTTTCTACCTGTGGCCCATCGAGGCAACTGTTGTTGTGATTTTGGGCACTACAGAAATCAACTGAATTGAACTGAATTGAATTGAAATGTATGGTGTGAAACAGCACCACCTGTAGACCGCAAGTGCATATCCACGTGGCTTTTTGTACCCAAAATTCAATTGTGAATTCTCAACTGTCAGTTTAGTCATCAAGGCGGGACCTAGAAGGCACATGCTTTCCTCAGCCAATCAGGGTGAGTTTCAGCTCCACATACACAACGTTGTAGCGCCTGTTCTCGTGGAATAGTAAAAAACCTAAAATCCGTCTTGAAAGGCTCCAGCAGAGCACTGATGTTTTTATGACTTTATCACTATGCCTTTTGCCTACAGCATTTAGCGCAATGGACCCTTCCACCAGAACGGGTCCATCCTTGGTATGTGCTGGAATCATATTTTTGTTCCATGTTGCCATTGGTTTCATACTTGTCTGCATCCTTACCCTTGAACACTCGCCCACACCCCATTCTGACATGCCTTAAAACAGTATGAAAACAGCCAAAACTTTGATCATTTAAGGAATATATCATCAAGCATATGGCATAACCACTCTTTATACGTTGGCAAGCCCCTTTTTGTTGGGGAGAATGATTAATGAATTAATGGTTGAATTTAACCTTCAGCAACCAATATTGGCATTATGTGCGTGTATATATATATATATGTATATTTCTTTTCTTCTCATAATGTTTTATTACTGTTTGCCTTTTCCTCTGTATGTTTGTTTTGTTTTGGATGTCAGTTTCTATTATTGAAATAACTGTAAAATATAATAAACTACTACCCATAAAAAAAAAGATGCAGTTAATACTGTTTGCTGCAAGAAGATGATTTTATCAGTTGTGCTGCCCTTAATCCCATTGCCAGTTTGTCAGTCGGAAGGTTAAGAAACATTTTTTTAATGGAAATTATGTCAGTGCAGAAGTTTAACAGAAGTGAAGCAAAGGTGATGATAAATAAATAAAAAATATGTTTTTTTCAGTGATGAACAGGTCTGAATAAGGCTTATTTTAAATGCATCCTGCACAGTGCATCTCTGTAACTGGCAGGCAGCACAGGAGTCTTAGTGTAGGAGCTGGTGAAAGACAGCCTCCACATCCTTTGTGGTCATAATGACACATTTCCAAAGCTTCGCAAATGTGTGAAGCATTATAATAGCAATATTTTGTTAACTAATGTTTAATTTTTTTATTAACTATAAAGGCCCAGTAATGACTGGACTGACAAAGGTCAGAAAATGATAGTAGGACAGTACGAGGCAGCGTGTTAAAACTTTTTAATTTATTGTTACTCATTAGATTTATACACCATCTTTCATTACACTCAAAGCCTTTTACAGTGCGTTATTCTTTTAGCAAGGCTGCCTAACACGAGCTCATTGCATTTGTACAGGCAATGTGGGTGAGGTGAATGACAGAATGACACACTACCTCTAACCAGTGAATAAATCAATGATTAATTAACTATGTAATATGAAAATCTATAAATTGGAGAGCCAATTCTTTGTCTTATATATTTTTTTCAAGAATGTTTTTGAGTTTCGAGCCATGATCTGGGACACTGGTTAAAGCAGAACGGTCTGCGAACCACTCAGATCTTACATTTTACCATGGATGAAATTTTAATCTGGTCAATAAAGACGCTTTCGCATTGAATTTCAGCTTGTTTCTTGTCCTCACTAGGTCAAGAATGCAAGTGTTATCCAGACGAACAGTCAGTGTACTGTGTTCCTGCTGGAGCAGCTGGATGATTGAGCTGGATGAATGAAAACCGAGTCCAGGCCGCGGCACTGGAATCCATTCACCTGCCGCTATTAGCCCTCATGACAGATTTATGGTCTAGGTTCTTTGGGGCTCTTGAGAGATGCAGCTGAAATAGAAATGTGAAGACAGTGGGGCCATAGCTCTGGACGAATGGTAACCATGATTGTTTGGTTCATGCTCCTTGGCTTTGGAACAGCCTGCCAGAGAGGCTAATGATTCCAAATACAGGATGGTTGCATTTTGAAACCCTTGTGGCCCATCGGGGCAAGTGTTGTTGTAATTTTGGGCGTTTCAAAAATAAATTTAATTGAAACATAAAAGCTCAGTAAAGTTAATAATATTATAAAACATATTACATATATTCTATGCAGTGAACTCAGGTGAATATAAATTTCCTCATAATCCAGTTATTACAACCACTATAAACTGAATCTTACAATGATTTAATACAATACATATTCAGTACAGTCTTGCGTTGGTATGTTTGCCCTTAAATATTTTACCAGAGAGTATCATTCTGAAAGCACACCTGAACCAGCTGTAAAAGTAAGCATAGATGAACGGGTTGAGCATTGAGTTGGACCATCCAAACCATTTAAAAACCTCCATAGCTGCAAGAGGAACCTGGAAATTATTTAAAGGTATAAACGTGGCACACAAGGCGAACGGGGACCAGCTGAGAAAAAACACTCCCATCACTATTGCCAGAGTCCTTGTCGCCTTCCTCTCTGTTTTGCTCTCCGCTTCTCCTGTGTGCGTGCTGCTGATGATCCGGGCCTGTTTTTGAGCCACATGGAAAATCTTTAAGTAAATTGTGATCATTACTATTGCAGGGATGTAAAACGCTATGACAGCAATTACAGAACCTAAATTTAAACCATGTACAAAGGCACATCTTGAATTGTTCTTTCGCCCACCAAGCATTGAGACCGTCCCACTGATTATGGAAACAGCCCACGTTATCAAAATCATGATGGCAGTAATAGGGACATTGATCTTGGTTCTGTAGCTTAAAGGCTGACACACAGCATAATATCGGTCAATGGAGATGAAGCACAGATTCAATATTGAAGCAGAGCATAGTGCAATATCAAATACTCCCCGTAGGAAACAGACAACATCCTGGAGATACCAGCATGGGTTAGCAAATAAGAATGTACTAAAAGGTATAACCACAACACCCACAAGCAGATCGGCCACAGCCAAAGACAGGACCAGATAGTTTGTGGGCGTGTGAAGCTGTCTGAAATAAACAATAGAAAATATAACAAGCAGGTTACCACACATTGTTACAGCAGCTAAAGTCCCTAAAACAAAACATAACAAGTGAGTCCTACTATCCACATTGTTGATACAAGTTGTTTGGTTGGTGAGCAGTTCCATGCAGAAATACAAAATTTACAAGAGCATCATTTAAAGTAAAACACAAATCTGTGTTTTAAATCAGATGTCCAGCACTAGCTTCTCTGAAAAACTTAAGCTGTGCACAACCATAAACTGAACACTCGTGGGTCACTGTGCACCAGACTTTTATCTGGTGCTCGGAGCTCGTTGATTGGATGAGTGAATCTTGAATTACAGACCATTGGGTATTGTTTACAACAGTATATCTAGTTTATCTAGTTTATTAACTTACAGTTCCATAATATGGCTGCTGTATAATCATATTCACTGTTTACAGATCTCCTTCTTGAGAGCTTCTGCTTAATTTCCATTACAATTCAATTTTATTTGTATGTATATTTTTACCAACACCACATGTGCTAAGTGTTGCACGGAGTGAACACATTAATCTATCTATCTATCTATATACCTGGGCTGTGTCCCACCAAAGTGGGGTAGCCTAGACAGGGCACACACCCTCACTCCCCCCCAAACCCTCCTTCCGTGACCCCCCTCCCCCGTCTGCACCAGTGCCCCCTCCGCATCACCATCACAACTTTTTTCATTTATATTTTATTTTTAATTTTTTTTTATGTTAAAAACTCAGCCAAGGAGGCCAAGCCCACACAGGCGTCCGCCTGCCCCCATCCATGCAATGGATTTGATCAGGCAGCCAGCACCCGAGCGGAAAACCCCAGGACTACTTCCAGGTGCCACAAAGGCAATGAACAGCCAGACCCAGAGTGCAAACCGGACCACCACCCGCACCCAGGACATACACCAGACGACCCCACAGGGACAGCCGCACGCGCAGAGAGGGACAACGAGCACCCAGACACACCTCCGTCCCATCACCATCACCGCTGTCGCCCCACTTCAAATCCAACACCAAGTGCACAGACGCTTTAAACATTATTATTGTTGATTTAAACATTATTATTGTTGATGATGGTTTAAACATATTTCTCCCCCCTCTCCGAACATTTTCTTTCATATCCTATGCTGCCCTATATTGTGTGTAATGTGTAAGCTATAATAGTGTCTAAACACAACACATTAACAATCACATAAAATTGCATTAAAATAAAGAAATATTAAAAAGTCAATCAAAACAAAAACATTAAAGCAGAACTAAGTAAGACTAGGACTGTTACGATATCGAGGCAGAAACAATATTTTTGGTGCTCAATTCAGCTGTTTAGGTTCAATAATTATAATATATTTGACTCATAAATGATACTAACAAACAACGTACCTGTTAAATACTTTACTTTATTCATTGCAGCTCATGATTTTTATGATATAGTACAGTTGAAATAGAGTTTACTGGGAATTTTCTGCTAGTTTGTGTCAGTGACATAAGGTAGTTTCAATATAATCATTCATCGTGATATTTTCTGTAATAATATATCACAGTTTAAAATGTGTTATTGTGACAGGCCTATGTAAGACTCCTATGGCGTGCACACCACCTGCTCGACAAGGAGATGGAATGTTAAAAGACACATATTCTGTTACAGTGACTTTTTGGAGCCATGTTCTGTCATCAAAAACATATGTGGAGTAGCATTCAGTTGCATTGACACTGTTTTGAGGAATGTTCATCAGAAAATCCTCCCTCCCTCCAACCACACATCATGTGTACTCTGTCTATCCGGGACGTATTTTCGGATCATCTATTTCACTTATCAGAGAGTCTTCTGGTTTTTAGTCCTTAAATAATCACTAAACTTGTTCTGAGCATTTCTGCCGTCTAAACACGATAACTGCTACTGCTAACCCGCATCATAAGTTTGTGCTGAAAAGAAGTTAACTAGATTGTATATTGCGCTGGCGCCATCTGCTGGCCGGATGCAGTCAGTAAGTGTAATTTCATAGTGACAGGTCATAGAATGAATAAGAAACTTTTTTTTTTTTTTTAACATGAGATGGCAAATTTAAGGCACTCAAGAGCATGTTTAATGGCTAACAACGAAATACTGTAGATTTGTACTGTATTAAAGGAAACATTATTCTATAGTGACTTTTTTGAACATTTAATCATGTTCTAACAATGTTTTGTCATCAAAAACATACCTTGACTTGCATTTAACTTAATTCAAACTTGTTTAGTTTTTTCCGGTATTTGACGCCACTTATCTGAGAATCTTAGGCTGATCTAAGTCCTTAAATCATCGCCAAACTCGTTATGAGCATTTCTGCCTCTAAAGACTGTGAGACGAGATAAGGCGAACTATCGATGAACTCAAAAACTCTTGCCCATGCAGGACAGAACAGGATGCACTGCAAACAGATCATGACATTATGACCCCTGCCCAACCCCCATTCTGGACATCCTGTGTCCCCATGCCAAGCTTCTCTGAACATGCAGATACAATGCTACTTTGGAAGCTGGATTGATATTGCAGATTTGATTTTCCTGTGCTTTTTCTGATCTTAACTTGTGAGTTTCTTCTAATAAGACAATTGTAAACAGATATAAGCTAATTTACCGTACATGTTTTTTGTTGCATGTGTTACATGGAATCTCGTGGCTGCAGCCGTGACCCTCTCAGCCTAGATCTGACGCTCTGCAGCTGACCTTCAGGTCACAGACACAAGGCTGGAAAAACTCAGACAGAAAATTGTCAATTTTAACTCCCACACACAACTAGATAGATCCAAAAGAACCTTGTCTAGTATCTGTTAATTACTCATTTGCATATTTAATCACCATAGTTATCTGTTTGTATGTTAATCAATAAAGCTCCATAATCCACGGTTGGAGTTATTTTATTTCTAGAAAAGAAGTCAATGTCACGGTTACGTTCTCACAACCTTCAGATTAATTTAATTTCAGATTAATTATTAATAATAATCAATGTACAATTGTTCATTGATCATTATTTCTGATATTTGATTTGGGAATTTGTCATTTGCTCAAAGAGCTGGTGCTCCAAACAAATAAAATAAATTAAAGGAACTTAACCACACACTCACACTCACATGAGTTCAATCCAGTTCCTTTATCAGTATCACTATTTCCTCTCATGTTGGGAGGGCATGATAGCACCACATGTTTGGTGTGAGGAGATAATCAAAAATATATATTTACTACAAGACAATCACTACAAACAAACCAGAGCGTGTTTAAATTCTGATAACAATATAAAATCCATATTTTAAACAATGTTTACCATGGCATATGCCCTGTTGACCGTCTCCAAATATTCTTTCATTTTCTACCGCTTATTCCCGTTCGCGGAGTCGCAGGTGACTGGAGCCTATCCCAGTGACTTTGGGCCTTAGGCGGGGTACACCCTGGACAGTCACAGGTTGACACAGAGACAACCATTCACTCTCACATTCATACACTACGGGCAATCTAGAGTTGCCAATTAACCTACACAGTCATGTCTTTGGACGGTGAGAGGACCCACGGTAACATGGAAAGGACATGCAGACTCCGGGATTCGAACCCACGATCTCCTTATTGGGTGGCAGCTCTAGCCACTTTGCCACCGTGCACCCCACCTCCACATATGTGGGGACATTATTTTCACATGCAGAAGGCGAAGTTTATTATTTCTGTTACTTTGCCACTTGCTCTAGTGTATCTTTAGTCAGTGTGTGTGCATGTGTGCTGGCGCTGTCATATAAGCAGAGTCACAGAGCACTGTCTAATTATTTCTGTGCCTGTGTATCTTGTTCATATTATGAAGACGTACATGGGTCCAGAACTTATTTTTTGAGAGAGTAGCCTTATATACAGTAGGCTCTTTATAATGTCATGACCTGGCTCTGAGGCCACGAAAGCAAACTACAGTATAAACAAACTCAAAGTAACACAAACAAATTAAGGCGTGAACTAATGTGGGAACAATGGCAGGTGTTGGGGCACAATGTATGTACATTGTGCATGTGTGATCAACACATTCAAGGGTTACAATTTTTATTACTATTATCAAAAGATGATGTGTGAACATTTTATACTGGAAATGCTTGTGTGCCATGTTTTTTTGTGTGTCTCGCCTGAGCGCTCTGCGCCTGTGCACTAACTGTTTTTGCTTCCAGCATCAGGTCTGAGCAAAAGTAACCAGCAACTTCTTATCTAGCAACTCCTTATCTGGCGGCCTTGGGGAGCAGAGTAAGACTCTAGCTGTAAGAACATCAGTGTCTGTTCATAAATTTAGATGCAGGACCAGAAACAGACAAAGAGAATGGAATATAAACCAATCAGCGCTCGAGAACGTGGACAGCTCCACCCATATATTGCATTATTCATGATTTGCTCTGGAGGAACAGGCAACTCCATGTCAGAGCTCCTGCTGGAGATGCGTTAGCTTAGAGCCAGGGACAGATACAGGACCAGAGTTTTTTTTGTATTAGACTCCTGTGTGGATTTTGTTTCGTGATTAAAAATAACTAAAGGTTTCTGGAACTCAGCTCTTCCTTTAACCTCATTCTGAACACGCAAAGAGTCACCTCTATGGTTAACAAGAAGACATTCCTTCAACATGTATCAGCAGTGTTGTATGATGTGTTATAAATTAAAGGAAATAAGGAAAAGAGCATGGGATGAAATCAGATGACTGGGCTGGAAACATGAGTCCAACACAGTAATCGCAGTTGCTCTGTGTGCAGCCTGAGCAAGGCGTAACAGTTATAAGTAGTTAAACGAACTAGTAATGCACTATTGAAAGATCTAGATAAGTTGAGAACTACATAAGTGCACTTAAATGTTGTAAAGATGTTGAGGGCAAAAAAGAAAATTTTCACAGATGTAGTTAGACACAGAAGAAAAGGTTTTTGTGCGGTAACCTTCAAGAGTAAAGCCCGAAGGTGAAGGATGACCACAATCATTTCCATTAGCTTTACCAAACGCAGTTGCATTTGGATTACTTTTTCCTAGAGGTCTAAAATATCTAACAACTTGCATGTACATTTAAATAAACATTTAGTTGCTATGATGACCGTCATGGTTGATCGTCACAGAATAAATGAATGAAATAAACTGGACTTATGTTTACTATGGTCAAGTCAATATTCAATAGTCTACTGACAGACAGTATTGCAAATGAACCACAAATATTGTCCTCGCTTTCATTCAAAGAAATACGAAGTTGCTGTAGGGGACGATTCACAATTAAAACACATATTTTATGAAAGGCTTAGACAATAAATTACATTTAATATTATAAAACACTTTACATTCAGAGTTCACAATTGAGAACTGTCTTCAGGATGTGTGCATGCAAATGCACTGTATGTAAAGCATGTTCACCCCACATCTTAAGAAATTATAAATATAGTTTAATGTCTACAATCTTTTAAAAATGTGCACTGTAAACAATATCTTTAAAACAATTTTATACATCTCAAATTTCTAAAGAATATCTTTCCAGACAGAATTAATTTGAAGGCAGATCTGAACCAGCTGTAAAAAAAAGGCATAGATGAACGGGTTGAGGCCTGAGTTTGACCATGCAAACCATTTAAAAGCTTCAAAAACAGAATCAGAAACTGTGTAATCAATAAAAGGCAAACAGGTCATGGAGATCAGGAAAGGGGCCCAGCAGAAGAGGAAGACTCAAAATGCTGGACTATTGTTAGTCCCCAGAGTCTCTAAAAGCACAGTAGGAGGTCGAGCATTTAGCTACCAAGCTCCTGTGTTGGAACCAGCTCCCTGTTCATGTAAAAGAGGCCGACACAGTCTCTACATTTAAGACCAGGCTCAAAACGTTCCTCTTTGAAATAGCTTATGGTCAGGCCAGTTAGGAACAGAAATAAAAACCTACAGTTTTAGCTACGCTGCCCTTGGAGCAATTCTGCTGGGGGAAGTATGGCAGCTTGAACACTATCCTCTGGTTCTTCCTACTTTATCTATCAACAATATTTAATATTACTTCAACTGTAGTCTGTTCATTGCTGTTCACATGTTTCTCTTTCTCTCCACTTCCCCCGGGGAGTGGAGACTGTTTCAGACACTGGGCGGCTGCTCCAGTGACGACCCCCACCCCCACCCGTCTGGACGATCTATGCGCCACCGGCCTGGACAGCTGGATTAGCCACACCTCGTCTGCCTGGACGAACTCCTTCTACTTTAGATGAACTGTTCCTCATCTCCTGCTGGAGGATCTCTCTACACTGGTGGACTGCTCCTCGTCCGCCTGGAGGAACTCTTTAAAGCCACCTCCCTCTTGAGTGGTTCTGGCTCCACAGTCCAAGTGGATGCGTCAGTCCTAGTTCATCTGCAGCCTGTCCGTCCGTGGGAGTAGGATCTCTCCTTCACTGTGGTTCTCCCCGAGGTTTCTACTTTTTCCCATGGGGTTTTTTGTAGTTTTTCCTCCTTGAAGGAGGGTCAAAGGACAGGGGCATTCTGGGACAGTTATCTGAACTGCTTTTACCTGTGGCCCATCGAGGCAACTGTTGTTGTGATTTTGGGCATTATAAAAATAAATTGATTTGATTTGATTTGAAATTGAAGACCCCCACCACAATTGCCAGAGTACGAGTCGCCTTCCTCTCCATTTTACTCAATGTCACACCTGTGCTCTGAATGCTGCGTGCCTGTCTCCGAGCCACAAGAAAAATCTTTGTGTAAATCGGAAACATGATAATGACAGGGATGTAGAGGCCAGTGATGGCGCCAATAACATTTAAACTGGAATTTCGAAAAAAAGCACATCTTTGCTCTACCTTTCCTCGTGCCTTCCCTCCAATGGTGATAATGATTCCACATGATGCCGCAGCAGTCCATGTGATAAAGATCATTATTCCAACAATGTTAAAAGTAATTTTGGTTCTGTAACTCAGAGGCTGGCACACTACATAGTATCTGTCAATAGAGATGAAGCACAGGTTTAGTATTGAACTCATTGAAAGCATTATATCAAATGTAGCACGCACATTACAAAGAATTCCTTGAAAATGCCAACAGGGATTTACAAATAAAACAGTGCTAAAAGGCAGCACAATCAATCCAATAAATAGGTCAAAGACAGCCAGAGAAAGAATCAGGTAGTTTGTCGGAGTGTGGAGCTGTCGGAAGTAAATAATAGTCATTATAACAAGCAGGTTACCACACATTATTACGACTGAAATTGTCCCAAAGATAAAGCTTAAAAAGGATGTTCTAAATGATCCAGGTTCTTTTACAAAATGACTGCAGTTTGCTTCCATTGAAGAAAGAGCAACTGTCATGCATGTGTGGCAGTTACACACGCCAAGTGTCTGTGGACTGCACAGGTTTAAATATACAAGATCAGCTTCTGTGAGGGGAGGAACTAGGCCCTCCTAGTTCCTCCCCTCACAGAAGCTGATCTTGTATATTTAAACCTGTTAATTATTAACACATAACTGAATATATAACTTTTGTGTTGAGGAAGGCGAGCTTTTGTCAGAATCAGAAAGGTTTTTGTTGCCATTGTCGGTGAACCAAATTCACAAACTAGGAACTTGCTTTAATGGTAAGGTGCAACATACAGCAATGTATAATAATTGTGAAGTAAAAAGTATAGCCTATGCTAAAATAAGGTAAAAAAAATATATATATAAGCGGCAATGCCCACGCCACACTGCCGCCGCCCCAATTTCCCTTTTCATAAAATACCTGCTGCCGAATCTGTGGTGCTACAGCGCCTCCTACGTCTCATATTTCACTGAAAATGTCTAAAATGTGGTCAAAGTTTGCGGCTGTGCCCCACAAAGACTGTAATACTTGCGCTAAAATCTTGGACTTTTGATGTCCCACTCTTCAAGATCATTTTCACCAAATTTCAGGATGGAGGAGGAGTTCGTAAAAGTGCGCAGTGTAAATTTGAGAGCTTTATTCATTTTCCTATTGGAATAACATAGGATGTTTCTGTCATTCTGTCCAGGTCCTGGACAGATGGAAGGCTGCAGCCGATGACCTTCTCAGCAGAGTGCACAATGAGTGATGGTGGTGCCGAGGAAGCGGAAAAGAGTCCACGGTCCACTTGCTGAGGAGACTAAACTCTTTTAATGTAAACAGAACCATTCTTAATAATTTTTATTGTTCTTTTATTGAAAGCCTTCTTACTTTTTCTTTTATCTGCTGGTTCCACGGATTGTCCTTGAAAGACAAAAATACATTGCAGGCAACTGGTAAAACCTGCTCAAAAATTACAGGCATCAAATTGAGGGACCTTCACTCTCTGTGGGAGGAGCAGGTGCTGAATAAAGCAAAGAGCATCCTGGGACAGCCTCAACACCCTCTGACTCCTGAGTTTGTCATTATGCCTTCAGGGCGCCGTTTTTATGCGCCAGTGAGGAAAACAAATCGTTTTTCCCACTCCTTCGTGCCCTCCGCGATTAAACTGTTGAATTTGAATGGCAGTATTTGCTAATTTTATTGTATTTAATATTGTTGTAACTGTGAAATGGACTCACGCAGTGTGTGTTTTGTGTGTATGTGTATGAACTGCTCTGGGAAATGCTGCAAATGAATTGCCCTCTGGGATCAATAAAGTTTTCTGAATCTGAATCTGAACGGTGGTGATGGGAGAGTCTGTCAGGGCGAGGGAGGGCAGGGTTCTGAGACTTTCCTGAAGTCCACTATCATCTCCACTGTCTTCTGGGCGTTGAGCTCCAGGTTGTTGTCGCTGCACCAGGACACCAGCCGGTCCACCTCCCTCCTGTAGACAGACTCATCGCCGTCCGAGATGAGTCCGATGAGGGTGGTGTCGTCTGCAAACTTGATTTGTTTTACAGAGTCGTGGCTGGAGGTGCAGCAGTTGGTGTACAGGGAGAAGAGCAGGGGAGAAAGTACACAGCCCTGTGGAGTTCCTGTGTTGATAGTCCGAGTCTCTGAGACATTCTTCCCCAGCCGCACGCACTGCCTCCGGTCCGTCAGGAAGTCAGTGATCCACCTGCAGATGGAGTCAGGCAAGTTGAGCTGAGAGAGCTTGTCCTGGAGCAGAGCAGGGAGGATGGTGTTGAATGCAGAGATGAAGTCCACAAACAGGACCCTGGCGTAGGTTCCCAGGGAGTCCAGATACTGCAGGATGAAGTGTGTTGGCCAGGTTGATGGCGTTGTCTACATATCTGTTGGCTCTGTAGGCGAACTGCAATGGGTCGGAGGAGGCGGAGGAGGTCTTGAGGGGGGGTAGAACCAGGTGCTCAAATGACTTCATGACTACAGGCGTCAGCGCCACAGGCCTGAAGTCCAGTGATCCGGGGCTTCTTGGGGACAGGGATGATGATGGACGACTTGAAGCAGGCTGGGACATAGCGTGACTCCAGAAAGGTGTTAAAAATGTCTGTGAAGACAGGAGTCAGCTCCTCTGCACAGTGTCTCAGGGTGGCGGGGGAGACACCGTCTGGTCCAGCAGCTTTTTGGGGGTTGGACTTCCGAAACAGTTTTCTTACATTGACCCTATGTAGTGAGAGGCTGGTGGGGGAGGTGGGGGGACCCGGGGTGGGATTGGCAGAAATGTCCATTGTAGTGAGATGGGTGGTGGAGGGAGTTGAGTTTTTGAATCGTGCATGGGGGGCTTTGGGCTTGTAGTTGGTGATCTGCCTAAGCCCCTTCCAAACAGCAGAAGGGTTGTTAGCAGAGAAAGACTCCTTTAGGCGTGTGTTGTACAGAGATCTAGCTCTTGACACTTCCTTGCTAAATCTGTACTTTGCACCTAGCTCTCTCTGTCCCTGGCTCTGAAAGGTGCTTCCTTCTGCTGCCTGAGCTGCCTCAGTTTGGGTGTGAACCAGGGCTTGTCATTGTTATAAATCACCCTGGTGCGTGTGGGAATGATACTGTCCTCACAGAATTGGATGTATGACGTCACAGTGTCCATGTACTCATCCAAACCATCCGTGGCAGTTTTGAACACATCCCAGTCTATAATGTCCAAACACGCGCGTAGTTCCTCCACTGCCTCACTGGTCCACTTCTTAGATGTCCTCACTACAGGTTTGGAGAGCTTCAGCCTCTGTCTGTACGTGGGGATCAGGTGATGAACCATGGCGTGATCTGAGAACCCTAGGGCAGCACGAGGAACTGCACGGAAGGAACCACTCACTGTAGTGTAACAGTGATCCAGTGTGTTCTGCTCTCTGGTCGGGCATTTAATAAACTGTCTGTACTTTGGTAGTTCCTGGCTGAGATTACCCTTGTTAAAATCCCCGAGGAGGATCAACAAGGAGTCCGGAAAGTCCCGCTCCACGCACAATATCCGCTCCGTCGCGTTGTGCCTCCAGCACGTTCACGCTTGGCGGGATGTAAACAGCGGCCAGAATGAATGAAGCGAACTCACGTGGAGAGTAGAATGGTTTACAGTTAATGAAGAGATATTCCAGATCAGGAGAGCAGTGTTTGGAGATCAGTCACATCGGAGCACCAAGCATTGTTGATGAAGAAACAGACGCCTCTGCCTTTTGTTTTTCCACCAGAGAGATCCCTTTGTCTGTCGGCGCGGAGGAGCTGGAATCCCTCCAGGTGCAGCGGGCAGTCCGGGATCGACTCGCTGAGCCACGTCTCCGTGAAGCATAAAACAGAAGACGAAGAAAAGTCTCTGTTTCTATTCATCAGCAGCGCCAGTTCATCTATCTTGTTGCTGAGTGAGCGGACGTTGGAGAGGAAAATCCCAGGTAAGGGTGTACGCGCATGAGAGCCCCCGCACGCTTTCCTCTTCTGCGATGTCTCACTCTCTTGGCCAAAACTAGCGCCAAATCTGCAGCAGACGCTAAAAAACTGGAAATAGGTCCGTGGGGGTAGAAGTTCTGATGTTTAAGAGCTCTTCACGGGTGTAAGAGCACGCTGACACACGATTTACGCACAAAAACAAACAACACAGAGCGCACCAAAACGGCATCCGTCAGCAGCGCCATCTTGGATAGATGGTGCCATCTTTATGTCTATCTTGGATAGATAGACATGTCTATATTGGATAAACATAAAGGGTTGCACACTGCACTTCTGGTCCCTCCATCTTGAATTTTGCGGTCCATTTGTGTCTTCTTTTTATCTTCGGGGCGCCTAGAGTTCCAAATAGTTGTGAAAATCCCCCCTCCATCTGTTCAGCTTGTCCTCCAAGTTTATAAGATTCTTCAAATTTGTTTTAGTGTCCTTTTATCCTGGTGGTTACAATGGCAATTTCAGATTGGGATCCCTCTTCTAGTTTTTCTTGAAGGACTTTCATAATAGAGTTGAGACTGTTCTTCTTAATTTGAATGCTTTAATTGTTTCATCTATATCATACAACAGGTAAGAGATGATGGTATGATTATGTACATTTCCCGGCAGTAGCTTCCTCCTCCATGAGGCGTCACTCGATGGTCTCACTCCCGGCCTGACCAGGAGTGAGCTGCTGGTCCTAGGCGTGGTCAGCCTGACGGACATTGGGAAGACCCACCCTGACCCGCCCTTCTTGCCTGACCCCACCCTCCCACATGCCGGTTGTTACGGAGAAGTGGTTCAGGCACGGGAAAGTCAGATACCTCAAACGTGTGGATTCCGATTTCCATTGCCTCAAGCATCTGTCTCTGAGTCAACAAGACTGGGAGTCTCAGAGACTCAGAGCCTCGGAGTCTAGGTCTACGTATGAGCCCACTACGAGGCTGTGTTTATGGTGATCTTATACAGCCATAAACAATACAAAAACGCATAATGAACCAGTCAAGAAAAAGCCAACAAAAACAGCCCTA
Organism: Rhinogobius similis; assembly: GCA_019453435.1. Classification (NCBI taxonomy): domain Eukaryota; kingdom Metazoa; phylum Chordata; class Actinopteri; order Gobiiformes; family Gobiidae; genus Rhinogobius; species Rhinogobius similis. The sequence goes on from CM033625.1 coordinate 36,873,062, forward strand.
AAAACATAACTAAAACACCTAGCAGAGCAGAAGAAAATAACACCAGACGCACACAACCTCTTCATTCCCACAGCAAGCATCACCCCATGCATTTATGGAACACCTAAAATAAACAGTAACGACTCATCTCAACTTTTAAAATCTATTGCCAAATCCACATACTTCTAATACAACACCATCTAGACCAAAGCCATAACCACAGCCCCACTTCACCACAAAGAACCCTACGGAAAAGATACGCTTATGACATCCTGGAAAAAGTACAACACGGACACACAAGAACTCATGGACCACCAGAACACCGTAGACACCACCGGCAATGTAAAAGTCACACACGAAAAGAAAACGTACTGAAATATAACATTCTTGGATGTGAAAATACAACGCAACGACGTCGACACAGACGGACGAGAAGAGGAAAGACGCATACAACATGCACTACAGCAATGTAAGTATCCCAAACGGGCCAATGAAAAAGGAAAACAACAAGTCTTAAATGAAACAAAAAACAGAAACCGCAAAAACTCAGAAAAAGTCAACAAAGCAAAGTCAACAAACACGTTATAACTAAGAATACAGCCGTTAAGGCCAACAAAAACACAAGACAACTCCGGGTGCACTCAAAAGATAAAATAAAAAGCCAAACAAACGCAACGTCATTGATGAAGCACCGAACAAATCATGTAACAGAACCTCCGTACAGGGTTTGTGCAGGGTGAATTTAAGACTTTTCTAGACCTTTTAAGACCAACATGGTCAGTGTAAGACCTTGTTATATTGGTAATTGTTTATATTTTTGTCCCATAGAAATAACTATATCATGATAAGCAATTCTTAAAAGGCTTCTGTTTGACAGAAAAATTCCACAAAAAAAGATGCACTTTGTGTTATTTAGCTTTAGCTGTGTACTTTTTCGCCATGTCTAAAATTTAGCAGGTCATTAACACTTAACACGTTAATAATGCTACAAAACAGTGGTTCTCAAACTAGGGGTTGGGACCCCAAATGGGGTCGCAAAATGATTTCCGGGGGTCCCCAGATGATGGGGAAAAATTTATACAATAGTCTTAAACAAGGCTTGACATCCTTGGTAAATGTAGATTTGTATTTGCTGGCCTATTAAAGTCGTTTTCTAGGTCTATATTCTCAAAATAAAGTCAAACATTAGATATAAGGCTAATTTATCACTCTGCGTGTTGCCTATTTTTTGTGTTTGGGGGTCGTGAATGTGAACTATTGTTATTTTTGGGGTCGCGACTGAAAAAGTTTAAGAACCACTGCTATAAGAGACGTTTTACTTCTAAACAAAAGACTGTTAACTCTATCTTTAGCTGAAATGTTACACTAAAATAGTTCTAGTGATCAGCGAACATTTAATTAACTTTTAAAATTAAAGTCTTTTTAAGGGATTAAATTTGGTTTTCTAAACGTAAGACTTTTTAAGGGATTAAATTTGGCTTTCTAAATTTAAGACTTTTTAAGAGACACTGCAGGCAAAACCCTTTTCTTTTTCCTATATTTTTGTTTTAGTTCAGTCCTAATATAGAAGGATTTGTATCTAATTCTAATCCTGGTTCATTAAAGTTTTAAGTTACATTTTTTTAAATTTAATTTTTAGGGAAAAAATTTAGTTAGATCTAGTTTACTCAAACACTAAATTAAAAAAATCCCAATCCCCTCCCCTTCTTTTAAAGCTAACTATACCCAAAAGTCCTTATTTCTGTATAAAAATATTACCTTTGGCTCAGGGCATTTTTTTGGGCCTCCCATTTGACTTTTTTGTTCCATAACCCTCAGGATCTTTTAAGAAATTCCAAATTCTTACTGCGTCCCAACAGCATTTTTCTTCTTCAGTTCCTCTCCATGCATTTAGCCGAGCTGGCATTTATTCAGTTGTTCTAATTTATTTAATGGACTTCATGTTTAATTTCATAACGACATTAAGTCATATAATTAATGAAATGACTTGGGTTTAAAATGTAGGGTTAAATGACTTCCATCATATTTTTCAAATGTCAGATTTTATGAAGGCGAATGCAAAACAATAAATTTAAACTAGCCAAAATGACTCAAATAGTGAGTAATTGGTGACTGAATTTGCTTGTTTCTAATATGATGATGATGATGATGATTTTTATTTATAGAGCGCTTTTCCACCTACGAGGCACTCAAAGCGCTTTATAAACTGTTGAAACTACAGTTGCTGTTACAACATAACATATGCAATTACATTTATAGACAATAAACAGACAACATACAGTTGTAACTACAGTTGTGGTTACAATAAACAAAACAATAAACGGTAGACATACATAGCAGGTAGCTGTATTCTGTAAGTAATCCATACAAAAGATGCAAGTAACTGTTTTAGAAAAGAAAACGTGGAACAGTTCAGACTGATGTTAAAATGATGATGCTAAATAATGATGTTAAAATGATGGCAGACGGGGGGGTTGGGCTAGGAAGGCATCTAAGATATTTTGGTGAAACTGTTTAGGACAGGGGTGTCCAAACTTTTTCCATCGAGGGCCGCCTAATGAAATATAGACGAAGCGGAGGGCCCATAATCAATCGTGAAATGTTGTTTTAATCTGTTTTAGGTGCCACCACATATAAATTCAGGCTCAGTGCCATAATATCAGGTCTGTCTCGCAACAAAATGTCACTTATACAGGTCATAATTGTAAAAAAAAATTGAAATTTTCTGTAAAAAGTACTTCTCAGGACAATGTGGGCCAATTTACCAGGAAGTCCGAGGGCCAAGAAAAATTGGTCTGAGGGCCACATTTGGCCCCCAGGCCTTAGTTTGGACATGCCTGGTTTAGGAGTTTCGTGGCCTTGTCCTTGGGGGCAGGGAGTGAGGATAAGATAAGGGCACAGCTGCTGCAAGACTTCTAGTCGGGAGGGAGAGAATTTCTAATAATCCATTTTTGATCTTCGGCAATTTGTCCGAATCATAATCAATCAGTTCTGGTTCTCAGCGTCACTTACGAGCCTCCATTTCATGCAGTAACCTCGATGTTATCCATATGTTCTTGCATGTCCACCATCCGTGCTGAGATGTTGCGAATCAGCTCTCCGGTGTTTGCATCTCTCTGTTCTAATCCCTTCAGCCTGCTACTCACGTCGCAGAAGTGCTCTTTAATTTCACCAGACAGCGGCTGGGTTGCTTTGAAGGCAGCTGTCTTAGAAATGTTGCGATAGTTTAAGGCAGTCCCCAGTCCAATAAGCAGGAATCCCACCATCATGATTCCAAAAATAATTAAGTCCTCAACGTCTTCCACTGACAGAATTTCCAGATCACAGAACTTGCCAGTTGTTCCAGGCGTCCCGGGTGTAGGCTGCCGCAAAAGTTCCGCCAGGGCAAGTGGATTCTCCCAATGCACCCTTCTTATGGGAAAAAATTGTCAATCGCGCTCAGAGACCAGGTATCCATTTCCAATTTTTAGGAGTGCAGCAAGCAGTGAATCAAAAAAGAAAATAAAAGTATGATGAGACAAGAACACAAGACAAGACGCAAAACAAATATATAGCACAGAGGAGCAGAGACACGTCCACCTTGTCTGAGAGCAGGAAGAACATGAGTTGAGGAATGCATTAGTGGGCGACTCAGCGCACACAAGGGCTTTACGTGGGGATGACGGCCACCAAGCGGTCGTCGTCCTCATGTAAAGCGCTCATTTAGTGCACATTTTGTGCACACTCTTGCAACAATAATGTTGAGTTTTTACACCACTAATCGGTATGTACCGGACGTGCATGAGACAGTGCATATTGATGAACATAGAATGTAAATTAGCCACTGGCTACTTTCCATCTGTAGTCCCTGACAGATCAGGACAAAAAACAACACATAAAAACACATTCCATACAAATGACATATGACAACATTAGACTTAAACAACACTTCAGAGACAATGATCACAGACCTGGTTCTTCTTGAGCCAACGTTTCAAGTTTGTCTTAAATGTGTTAATTGTCAGACTGTCTCTGATCGCAGCTGGGATGCTGTTCCAAATCTCTGTGCCTTTGACTGACAGCACTTGTTGACTAAACGCTGTGCATCTGAAAGGAACTGCACAGTGGCCTTGAGTAGAGGCTCTGGTCACTCTATTGCTTGTCCCAGATCTGAATTTAATACAACAAAGTATTTACAAGCTGCTTTCTATCATGCTAATTCATGTACATTGAGGTTAGCATTAGCATCTGTAAACGTGGTTCTTTGTATTAATTTACGTAAATGCTCATTGTGTCTGTGTTACAGTTTCACACATGGCGTCAGTGACTTATATAATAAATATATATATATATATATATATATATATAAAATAATAAAGCAGTTATTGGAAGCTCCACGATTAAAAAATAAATAAATAAATAAAAATAAACAAGTTCAAGAGGAAATCGGTAACTTTTTGAAACCATAAAATGCCAGCTTGATTTGCTTATATCTGTTTGTAAAATGAGAAAAACAGTCTTGAAAAGAGTAAATTAAGTGCCGCTCTGAGGTCGAATGGATAGCACACATGCCTGCCATGTGGACAAGCTGCAGAGATGAAAGTTTGAACCTGACTCTGACAATGTGCCTTATCTATGATGGGTTAAACAATCAACACTGCACACACTAGTTAGCAGATACCATTATCATAATTTATGTCAATATTTTAATAATTCAGGAGGAAACATGAATATTTTAGCTAGATTACAAACTGAACAAAAACATTTTTCATTTACCTTTTGCTTTATTTAACATGTATTAGTCTTTCTTGTGTAAACTGTAACTATACTGTAGTCACACTTAAAACAGTATAGAATTTTAATCTTGAAGCCAATCACAACTCACTTAAATTATTACATCAGTTTTGTATTTGTCAAGTTACTTTTGAATATTTGTCCAGATACAATCATTTTACAGGCAGATCTGAACCAGCTGTAGAAGAATGCATAAATGAAAGGATTGAGCGTTGAGTTAGACAATGTGAGCCAGTTCAGAGCTTCAATCAGGGAGAACGGCGGAGTTTCACTGGCTAAAGGCTGAAAAACAATGCACACAAAGTATGGAGTCATACACAAGAGGAACACCCCCATCACAATGGCCAGAGTTTTAGTGGCCTTCCTCTCTGTTTTACTTATCACACCACATTTAGAAATCTGGATGCTGTTTCTCTGTTTCTGAGCAACAAGGAAAATCTTAACATAAATACAAAGCATGATAAACGCAGGGGTGAAAAAACCAGAAATAGGCCCCATGACGTTAGACAGAATAACATTAACAGAGCATGTTTCCTCACATGTTCCCTGGCTGTATCCACCGGTGATGATACCAATTCCGATCATAGCAGCGACACTCCAGGTCATGAAGATCATGACTCCAGCCACACGCACAGTCACTGTGTTCTTATATGTAAGAGGATTACAAATGGCATAATATCTGTCAATGGAAATACAACACAAGTTCAAAATAGAAGAAGTACTGACAGTAACATCAAAACAATCCCGTATTTTACAAAAGACATTTTCCTGATAGAGACAGGAGGTTAGAGTCTGAGCCATGCTGAAAGGAAAGACTACGACGCCCACCAGAAGGTCAGCCACAGCCAGAGACAGGATCAGGTAGTTTGTGGGAATGTGGAGCTGCTTGAAATAAACAATAGAGATGATCACAAGAAGATTTCCACAAACTGTTACAGCCGACAACAGTCCAAGTACAAGATACACCAGCACACACAGAGCAGATGGGTTAGGAGAAAACAATAAAGTTGTCCCATTAACTAACTGAAAACATGGATGGATGTCATCCACAGTCTGAGATGCATTCATCTTCACAACTGTGACTGTACTTTATTGCTGCTTAACTTGACCAAACAAAGCTGCATTTAATTTCAGTCAAACACAGCTCACATCTGCCTCTGGGATGAAGCACAGGTTTTATTGACACCATCTTCAAAGCACCACTGACGAAAAAAACTGCCATCCAATCAGATTGTTGTAAATAACTGAACAGATTTTCCAGATTTTATGTTTGCAAATTTTAGTAGCGTATTATTCACAACAAGGACAGAATGCAAATGTCTCTGCACCATTGCTCATTCATTCAAAAACATAGAAAAGAAAAGAAAAAAAATCCAAAAGGTTGAACTTACAGGCCATACACATAAAAAGAGACCCTTCCAAGAGTAAAGTGTTTAGAATAGTTGCTCACACAGTGTGGTAATGGTGCGTTATACAATATGTTAAATCCCATCAATTTTAATGAGGCAGCACAATATAATTAATTTCATTTAGACATTGCATAGAAATTGTGGTTTATATGTTCATTACATTTGGTTGTCAATATCTAACATCAAGCATTTTTACTTAATTATGTTGAATTTGTGCTGATTGATAAATTAATGGAAAAATATTATGCATTTTTCATATTGTGATTGGCCTTTAAACATGCTCTTGAGTACCCTAAATTTGCCATCTCATGTTTTGGACCAAACATGTTATTATGCACTAAATGAACACGTTACTCCGCTGTCTGCCCTGGCACTTACTGAGTGTATGCAGCCAGTAGATGGCGCCTAGTGTTATACACAATTTAGTTATGTTATCACTTCAAGAGAATCTGTGACACGCTATTATCAGGCTAGTAGTCACAGTGAATGTGTTAAGATGGCAGAAAACAGCAGACAGTAGATGCCCTTCGTGATGCTGTCTTCACCACTGTCTTCATCGCTTTTATTTACCAAACGGCAACGTCCGTCGTCGAGGTACTGGAGCACGTCAAACTCCAGGTCAGATCCAGGACGTAGGACTCAGCACGACGCACCGTCAGGACGGATAAAATGTTTATTCCCGTGTTTGTGTATCGCTGTTTACCGGAGCACATGGCGCATGCGCACTATCTCCGCTCTAGGCTTCGGCACGAGTTGGGCGGGGGAGGCGCGCGGGTTGGGCGGGGGGGTCAGATCTCAGAGTGAGCCGTTTGCTTTTGCAAGGAGGGGGGCCAGTCCAAGAAATGGGTGTTTTTTGGAAACTGTTATGTTATGGATATTGCACAACGCAAAAATGTATCAACAAAGCCCTTAGAATAGACTGTGTAAAGGGGAAAATAGCAGAATATGGGACCTTTAAGTTGGTTCACTGGATTAATTTTTTTTACAAACGGAACTGTGCGTATCAAAAGGTCGCTTTATAAACTTAACTGTGCGTGTCAATCAAAGGATCGCTTTATAAACTGAACTGTGCGTATCAATCAAAGGATCGCTTTATAAACTGAACTTTCAAAAAGGTACTTAGGGGGAAAAAAAGTACCATTAAAAAAAAAAATATCATAGTTTTTTACTCTTTGTTGCTTATTTGTTTATTTAAATAACAATTGTTTATTTTCTGGTTTCATTCTTGTGCTTTATTTATTTAACTATTTTCAAAATATAATTTAATACAATTCTCATTTAACCTTAGTCCTGTATCTGTTGACTTTCATTCATCACAAGCTCCTATAACAAACCTGTTTTTCTGTCTCAGTCACATGCATCCCATTGCAATAACTCTAATCTAAATTAGCGTTACACCTTCAATTATGAAGTCATCCAACCAAATACATGATGAAGTTCATAAAACATTAACAAAGAGATTATATAGGAAACATCGGCTGAAAATTCTGTCCAGCAGAGATTGTTTGAACATTTCTTAATAGTGATTCAACTTTTGAAAAGGCCTAATCTTGACCCTGACCTGTAGGAAAACTATAGACCTATTTTATATCTTCTCTTTGTCCCCAAATCCTTGACAGAGTTTTAACAGCTTTGTTTCCACCTACAGGACAATCGTGTATTCAAAGCTTTTCAGTCAGGGTTTCGTGCACATCGCAGCAATGAAAAGCACTAGTCACAAATTATCAGTTACTAGCTGCTGATCTCAATCCTAGTTTTGTTGGACCTCAGCGCAGCGAATCCCACCATCGACCACAACATTCTACTGCAGAGGTTATTATGTAATGTAGGTGTAATGCATGGCCACGTCTGGGACAATCAGCGTGGTACAAGAAAGGCAAGTTAGGTGAGTTGATTGAAGTTTGTGAATGTGGATTGAAAGAAGGAGGAGAGGATGTAAACCGAGCTGTGCCACTCGGTAAGTTTACGGCACTTGTGGTAGCGCTGGTGGAAGTTACGGTTGGAAATCAACAGGATGTAGAACGTGAATTGTTAAACAAAGGATTGATTACAGAGGAACGGAAGAAAAAGGAGAAAAGGAGAGCAGAGCTGAAAAGGAGATTGAAATCGTGCCGTCCCTTGGCGGACGTGCTGAGAGTGATGTGGGCGGAGACAACTACTGTGTTTGATCCGCCCAAACAGACAAAGGAAGATACCACCTACTGGTGGCGCCGGTGGATTGTATCCATTGCTGGCCTTGCAAGGTTTTTTGAATGCAGACATACAACCATCAGAGACTATGACACAGGACGAAACAGATAAACTGCAGAAGTTAGTTCTTAAACAACTCTCATTGTCAAAAGAAGCGAAACAAAAACTAGCAAAGAAGCGCGACCTGTTTCAACAAGACACAACAGCAGCCACAGTTTTAGAACATGTAGCACAGCTGTTTAAGCAAGTACAGGACACAAAATAGGAAGTAAGTGAGGGTTTGCAGGCTCAGCAACAGCAGCTTGAGTTATTACAAAAAGATTTGAGACAAGAATATAAGGACAATACGGTCCAAGAATTGACTAAATTAGGTGAATAATTACAAGAGCTGGCGGTGCAAAAGAAAGACCCGGCAGTAGAATCAAAGGTTACAAAATCTAAGGCATCCACGGTAACTTTGTTCGACACGGATGAGGAAGATGAAGGTGGATGCAATGTTGAGAGTTATGACATACAATATAAAATAAATGGTCTAAATCTGGAAATTTATAACCTCCAAGCCACTATCACATTTTTGCGAAGAAACATTCCTACAGAGGACAGTGAGAAGGCAAGCTGGCAGACACAAATTGAGGAGGCCGAGAAAACCATGATAGCTTTACGGAAAGAGCTACAACAAAACAAAGATGCATTAGCCAAATTACCTAAATTAAAATCAGCAAGTTTATACCCAGTGACACGATCACACGTATATAATTATCCACTACTAGCAACAGGCCCTGCAGGCGCTGATGGGCAAATCCCTAGGGTTTACAAACCCTTGGGGGCGCTGATATGGCCTTGATTAAAGAAAAATTACCACCGCTGTCTCAAGGAGGCATGTCATGGTACGTAGCTCTATGAGCTCAGACGGGTCACATGACTCTGGCACTGGGAGATGTGAAGCAACTACTTACTGAATGTTCCTCACATCACGTTACGGAGTAGATTTTGAGGGATATAGCTCTGAATGACACACCTATTGAAGATCCCTTTGAGCCTCATGCAGAGGTGCTATTAGATCATCTCAAACTTAGGTTTCCCTTAACCACGCCTACACCACCAACATTGGCTCCGTTTATTCCAGGTACATGTCCAAGTACATACATGGACCAATGCATTAATGCATACATAAATTCTATGCACACACATCCTCTGAGGAACCCACAAACTACATGCTTATTTCTGCAGCAGGTTCTGGCCGCCTTGCCAGCCCAAATTCAAATAGCATTAAAAGCTGTGCCCGGTTTAGTGGCTGACAGCACTCAATTTTTGACGTATTTTAGACACCATGCTGATATATACAATCAACAACAAAAAGAGGCTCAAGACAAAACTACACAGTTACAGCAGGAGTTACTTAGACTGCAAATTTCTGAAGCCAGGCAGCAAGCTACTGCTAAAAAGAAAGACCAGGTCAAAACGCAGTTGGTGGCTACAACACCAGCACCTACTGACATCCCCAGCATCACACCTGCACCTGTCCAAGCACCCGTAAGCGTCTTATACGTGACACCACCACACCCTTATCAGGGAAACGGACAAAATAGACAGGGCAGAGGAAGAGGGAATTTTAGAAGCCAAAGTAGAGGTAGGGGAGCAGGAATGAGCTTTGGTGGACAACAGCAGCGTGGAGACGTCTGTTATAATTGTGGCCGCCCTGGACATTTTAGCCGTGATTGTAGAGCACGCCCCGGGGACTGGACCAGATTCCCCGCAGGACCGCAGGGACCCCAGGATCGAGCTCCTTGGACACAGCAGGGCCCCTCCAATCCGCCACCATGGGTGCAACAAGGCCAGTATTATGGTGGGACGGGAGAAAATGAAGGATACTAGGGGGGCCCAATGAGTCTTGTCGCCACCCCAGAACCATTTGTCACTGTAGAGGTGGGTGGCGAAAAAACAATGATGTTGGTGGATACAGGAGCCACACATTCTACTGTTAAAACTATACATCATTCACAGCTCAGTAACAAGAGCATCCATCTCTCAGGACTCATGGGACAATCAACACCTCTACGAATTACCAAACCATTGACTTTTTCGATTGCTGGCCAAAACTTCATTATGCCTGTCATATATTCGCCACAAACACCCGTCAGTTTGATGGGCAGAGACATTCTACAGACGACTGGAGCTGATATTCTCTGTACTCCTGGTGGGCTTACAGTCACCTGGCCGAATGGACAATCAGCTACCTGCTCTGGACAAGAATGTCACCGTGTTTTCCTCACTCAATCTTCAACACCACAAACGGCAAAAATATATTGGGGCCTGTTACAGCCACAAACAACTGAAGAGGAGGGACTGTACTCCTCTATGCTGCTGTGGAAGCCATGGTTCTCCACCTGCTACCCATTTACAACTCCAACTGACCCATATCATGTCACATTGTTTTATGACAGACAGGATGACGAGGTTTATGAAGAAATTTTTAACACCCAGCTTAAAGGTAGAGAATTTCTAATAACTACTAGCTGTCTCTACGTTCACAAAACTGGGGTTGTAGCCTCTGTAAAACTGCCTGACGAGCTACAGCTCTATTACAAACGTGACACACAAACAGATCCACATTGTTCTCTTTTCCTGGGGCCTGGCTTTGAAGCCCGTGAATTAGGTCCCCTCACTTGGAGGCTTAATCGTGTTGTTGATTGGAAACCAACATCTATTCCAAATTTGTTCCATAGTATTTCAGCTGAGGCCTACATGATTCCATTATCAAATGTAATTGACACTCTGTTAATGGATGAGGAGACTTTGGACCGGTCACATGGCCGAGAGAGCTTACTGATCATGAATCTGCCGCAGAAATGTTGTCTAAATTTCCAAAAGAACTATGGGCTGTTAGCGGTTCTGATATTGGCCGCTGTCTTTCTGTAGAACCTGTGGTTCTCAATGTCCAACCAGGCAGTAAAGTTTATGTCCCTCAGAGAAAATATAGTAACAGACAGCAGTTTGAGGGAGTAGATCAGGCGCTTAGAGACTTATGGGAAGCAGGGGTTCTTGAAATTTCAAATTCAACCTGGAACACTCCCTGAACCCAGTCCCAAAACCAGATGGCACTTTTAGGCCGGCACATGATCTACGTAAAGTGAATGATGTCACTATAACTCCGCTTTTGCCAGTGCCAGACCCACACAAAGTCCTGTCCATTCTGACTCCTGACATGAAATACTTCTCGGTGATAGATTTAAAACACGCGTTTTATTCTATTCCATTGGCAGAAGAAAGCAGATATCAATTTGCTTTCACCCATTGTGGTGTCAAACTGCAGTACACAGTACTCCCTCAAGGGCACCGGAATAGCCCTGGCATCTTTAATGATTGTTTAAAACGTTGTCTTGCAGACACCATAGTACCTGAAGGGAACGTAGTCATTCAATACGTTGACGACATTTTGATTGCATCCACCTCATCTACCGAGTGTTTGATTACCACGTCTAATGTTCTTTCCCAACTTTGCGCCATGGCTTTAAAGTGTCCAAATCTAAATTGCAGTGTTGCAGGCCTCAGGTAACCTTCCTAGGTAAGGTCATCTGCTCTGGTAGTATTTCACCCTCGCCCTCACAAAAACAGGCTATTCTATCAGCACCAAGACCAGAGACAGTACAAGGCCTCCCCTCGTTACATTGGACCTTTCGAAGTGACGCACCGCACCTCCCATGCTTTCAAAGTACACGGAAAACCTTATTGGTACCACCACTCCTTTGCCAAACCATACTATGGAAGTGGGCCCGGAGGTCCCACTGAAGGGGGTGGGGATACCCAAAATACCCAAAATACTAAAGACAAAACAGACCAAACCTCAAAATAGATCTATATCCGTCCCTCTCACTTTTCGCAGATGGTTTACATTTTTCAGGCTTTCTCCAAGACTTTTTCATCAATGCCCAGTGTGGCTGTGTGTCCTGATAACGCTACTACTCATTGGAATAGTGATATGTTTGACTTTAGCTGGATCTGGTTTAAATGAACGCATAAACTAATGCATTGTAACAATGGAAAAACATTAAATCTTTACGAGCAAAAGTAGCGGACATACAGACCCCTGGTTGGATTGATGACTGGACAATCAAATGTATAAATGATAATAATACTGATGTTGTAAAAAATGTGACTTTGTTTATGATTGCAGAAGGAAATGGTTCCAGGAGAAGGCGCTCACTAATCGAATCGCATTCACATCTACAAAATAAATGGTTAAAGGTAGCTCATTATACAGCAAAAAAAAAAAAAAAAAAAAAGTTAATGTAACTTCACCTTGTTGGGTTTGCTCCTTTAAGCCACATCATGCAGATGAATCTCCCACCTCGGTGGCAGTGCCAGCTGGATTACAAGAATCACTTTGTATATTGTACTTAGGAAGAATTATGGCCCGTAATTCTAGTTCTCACTTACCTGAGTGTAGCCAATGGATGCATGCAGCTAATTTAACAGTGTGGAGAAACCCAGTAAATTGGACTAGACAAACTAATAGCACAGTGGGGAGAGGGCTCCACTTTTATAGACAACCATTACCTGCCCAAGTCTGTTACACTCGTAGCTGTAGTGATACCAGATCTTTAGGTAAATCATCCTGTAAGTATGAAATAGGTCCTAACTCTTGGCCCCGAGACTCACAAAACTGGTGGCAAGACGTACATAAGATCCTAAACCTGGCAAAGAGCTCTACTGTGATTCTCACGCCTCCAGGAAAGGAGGGCGCACCTACTCCTCGTGGGTACGTTTGGACATGTGGCATTAATTCTTATTTAGTATTACCTACAAATTGGTGCGGCACATGTACATTAGCCAGACTGGCACCTTCTTCCTTAGTTTTTTCAGATGATTTAATGCAAGAGATGGTTAAAAAGAATGGCCACCATAACCCCCACAAGTATGTAAGAGTTAAACGAGTCTTGAAAGTAGGAAATAAAACTTTAGGCCAAGCATACATACCAGCTATTGGAGAAGGTCGTGACCCTTTAATTTCTGATTTCAGAGGTTGGTTGGGTACCTTGATCCCACGAGTAGGTACAGCAACCAACGCCCACAAAATTAATATGTTATATTGGGCAATTGAAGATTTAGCCGAAATTGTAGATGACACATTGAAACAATTGGAGGATGGCTCTGAATTAAAGGCAGTAGCCTCAGTAGCCATGCAAAACCGTGTGGCTTTAGATAATCTTTATGCTGAGCGAGAGGTATGTGTGCAGCTGTAGGCATAGATCATTGTTGTACTTACATTCCAGATGAAACCGGCAATTGGACACACATTAGAGAAAAGGTGAAAGGCCTTAGGAATTATTTAGGGTCCCAGGCATCTCCAAACAATGGGTTTGGAGATTGGCTATTCTCCGGCTCCTGGAGTCATATCCTTCAAAGATTTGTTGTTATGTTTTTGATTTTCTTTGTTATACTTGGTATTGTTTGTTGTTGTGTTATTCCCATTGTTAGAGGTATGTTGTCTAGGGCTCTAGGCAGCACCACCATAGGAGGCATCTTTTACTCTCGAAACATCCACTCCACGGGAGTAAGGCCCTCCCCTGAAGGGGGTGACAGAGAGGATGTGGAAGTGTCTGAGAAGACAGGTTTGGCTCCAGACTGGCAGGATCCTGAGGACAACTGTGATGGAGAATGTGGTATTGATTTTATTAATGAATAATTGTTTTGGAAGTGTTTTGTGTTTTATCGTTGCAGATTTCGAGTTGTGTGTACATGGGATTGAAATGTGAAGGTTTAAAGCTACATGATGTTCTGAGAAAAATGTTCTGTGCATCCATGTCATATGTAAGGACTATGTCGACCATATACACTTGAAGGTTTGATTTTGAGGTCTTTGGAGACCTCAGAAGGGGGAATTGAAGGGTTTTATATTTTTATACTTTTATATTTGAAGACTTTCTTATATTTTATAATTATAAAATAATGGTTTTATAGTTTTACTTATGTAAGATGAATTGCAGAAGTTTTGTTTGTTGTACAACATGTCAGTTATTGAGTTTCAGGTAACATCCAAACTAGTTGTGAAGTTTCCATTTTCTGGCAGATGCAAAGCCCAATCTCAGGAATGTGTAAGATAAACAAAACGGCCTCTCCCTGCGCACGCACCATATAAGGAGAACTTTACGTTAAACCCCCCATCAGAAGACTTCAGGAAGGATGACATCGCCTCTTCTTGCATATTCATGTATTATTCATGTGCAATGTGTTAAATACGGACAAGACTGGGCTAGTGGTTACGTCTGGGGAGATAGAGGCGAGAGTAACCATTATCCCCAGGCGTCCCGAGCTCGGTATAGATTATTTGTATTAGGGAAATAAATCTTTTGATTGTAACTCGTCGAATCCTGGCCATCATTATACTGGTATGTGTTATTAGTTATATAGTGTAGTAATTGTTGACTGCTAAACGCTCCACTCTTACAGTAAACGAACACGCTGGATTTGGCTGATAAATAATAAGAAATAGCCAAAGAATTCTTCATACTTTACTGTGGAGGACAATGAAATCAGACGCTTGGAGGGAGTTCTGTTGGAAGAATGTGTTGCGTTTTCTATTATACCATGTCAAAGAGCTCATTATTCACAGGGAAACTGTAACTGCTGGAGAAACTGTGGCTGCCATTTGGCCCTAACCTGCTCACGCCAGATTAATGTGTGTATCACTCTGAATTTAGTTCTACAAATTATCAATCTGGACAGGCTCTCACTGAAAACCATTGGAAAAATGTGTTCCTGACGAACATTTGAACTGATTGGTCGCAGCATCGCAAAAGCAGAAAAAACTAAGACAAATCAAGAAAGAAAAGCCTTCTTCCTCGTCCTCAAATGCACAAAGCACTTCTATGGCATGTTTTCAAAAGCAAAATAATAAATGTAAATGTGCTGAAATAGGCTGAAGTACGTCCGTCGGCGCTGCCATGTTTGTTTAGGTTTGTCCTTTTGACTTCCGCCCAAACCACAATGCAGCGCTGTGATTGGTTCAGCCCAACCCACAATGCAGTGGTTTGGGCTGGACCAACGGCCAGTGCAACCCCAAGAACAGAACACCACCCACATGGATTCTCAAGAGTTTGTGAACTCACAAATACCGCAAGAATTCATATGGCAGGGCCAGGTCATTTCCTTGTGTTTGGGACTGTCCTTCTGCTCGGAGATACTGGACTGAGATTAACAAAGCACTCCAGACTGTGTTTGGCATCCCCATTTAAGTTTAAAAGTATATATGTGGGCCTAAAAACCCCTGCCATGGACATGGTGAATACCTGTGGAGTATACTATTGGCGGCCGCAAAGAAGGCCATTACATATGTAGCGGTCAGTGGTTTACTTATTTTTAACATTAGAGCCATATGGACACGCAGGTCAGGAGCCCCTGTTTCATAACCCCATGGCCAGGAGCAACCTGTAGAACTCACCGCCGTTGAGACAGGCCTTTGTCACAGCCAGACTGACCAGGCTGGCTGACCTGAGAACTGATCAAGGGTGGAAGAGTGCAGCCCAGCTGAGCCAGGAAACTGGGGTAAGGTCAGTGCGGGTAGTGCAGAGGCTGTTGCAGGAGGTGCAGTATGGACTTCCATTGCGTTTCAGAGAGGCAATGGGGATCTATGGACTTTTTCCACCCGACCGACTTGCGCCTTTTCCTGGAGAAACGAGAGACAGCAATGGCCTTCTAACGTTTAGCAGCCCTGTCCTCCCAGGAATGTCCACAGTGGAAAAGAAGGACCTCTCTATACCATCTCCACCAAAGTCCACCACAAAAGTGACCTGGCGCTCTTTTTTCGGTAACACAGTAAAAAATTTGGCTCTTAGTCTCTGACTGGTTGGCCACCCCTGGACTATACTTTCTCAGCACTGCATATTATTTTTAATATTGTAAATGTATATTATTGTTAATATGGAAAATGTATATGATTGTTAATATGGTAAATGTGAAAAACTTATAACAGTAAACTTCTCCACTGAGATCAACATTTCCCTCTGATCCATCAAAACTCGTGGTACTTTCACGGTAAAGGGGCGTGTCTCAACTGTCTGAGTGAGGGAAGTGCACCCAAAAGCCAAAGCTCTGGGGCCTCATTTATAACGGATTGCATAGATTTTTTTCTGAGGAAGTGCGTAACCTAAGTGCCCTTTTATGGAAGCCCGCTTCTGCCAGTAAAAACAAAAAAAAGCCCCACAGGAAGTCATACTTTCGAGTTTTAAAGTCAAAATTTCTAGTTTAAAAGTCAAACTTTTGAGTTTTAAAGTCAAAATTTCGAGTTTTAAAGTCAAAATTTTGAGTTTTAAAGTCAGAATTTTGAGTTTAAAAGTCAAAATTTTGAGTTTAAAAGTCAAAATTTTGAGTTTTAAAGTCAAAATTTCGAGTTTAAAAGTCAGAATTTCTAGTTAAAAAGTCAGAATTTTGAGTTTAAAAGTCAAAATTTTGAGTTTTAAAGTCAGAATTTTGAGTTTTAAAGTCAGAATTTCGAGTTTAAAAGTCAAAATTGAGTTTTTTCAGGTATCAGCCGTGTGTCTGATCAGGTGCTGTTGTGCTGTCAGTCTGAACCAGTCTGAGCGCGCCACGGGGAATGGAGCCTATGTCCACGGGCTTTTCCCAGCAGCAGCGGCACCGCCACTGCAGTGGACGTCTGAACGACCCATGAAGTGCACACCGCAGATGTCTCACGAAGCAGTCCAGACCTTTGAGCCCGAGGTGGTTGTCACTAGTGTGGGGGGAACACATGAACTGTAGCCGCTGTTATGTCGCTGGAGCTCGCCAGCACTGCCAGCTGGCATGCCATTGTGTAAATACCCCAAATGCGTCTGCTGCTTTATACCTGAAAAAACTCGAAATTCTAACTTTAAAACTCAAAATTTTGACTTTAAAACTCGAAATTTTGACTTTTAAACTCGAAATTCTGACTTTAAAACTCAAAATTATGACTTAAAAACTCGAAATTCTGACTTTAAAACTCGAAATTTTGACTTTTAAACTTGAAATTATGACTTCCTGTGGGGCTTTTTTTTTTTTTTTTACTGGCGGAAACGGGCTTCCATACCCTTTAGAGGCGTACACCACACAAAATCCTGATTTATAGTATTCTTCGTGCACACTGCACCAGCAATCACTGCTTTATAGATCCACCTGAAGCTTAAGACGAGCGGACGTCACGCTGCCTTGGATCCCGCCCCCGACCACACCTTCAGCACCCAAATGTGGACCATGCAAATGAGCTCATACATATTCAGGAATATTCAAATGAGCGGATTTTGCGTATCTGCCTTTCAATCCAGCAAAGATGGCATCCGTAAAGAGAAACTTTACTGAAGCAGAAATAGAAGCTCTTTTCATGCTGGTAAACAGGGCTCTCAAGTCTCACACATCGGCCGAGACACATGCATTTCACCTCCATCACACGCACACACAACACACCTGCATTTCTCATGCTGAAAAATCTAAATTTTGACCTTAATATTGAAACAAATTTGTGTGATTAAAATATCGTTTTTAACAGTTCATCAGTTAGTAGCATCTGACGTTCTATTATTTATTGAAAAACAACACAAAATATATATTTTTTCTCAATCTGCCATCCACTCAGCCATGTGTTGTTGTGAGTGAAGTGCACTGACTCACGGTTCAACCTTTTCACAATAAAGCCCTCACTACAGGTAGCAAACGCAGAAACTTTTATCTTGAAAACACCACACCGGAAGCGTGTAGTGTTTACCTGGGAACCTGACATCACACACGCGATGAAACTTTTCTGAGACTTTATGGCACAAACT
Organism: Rhinogobius similis; assembly: GCA_019453435.1. Lineage (NCBI taxonomy): Eukaryota > Metazoa > Chordata > Actinopteri > Gobiiformes > Gobiidae > Rhinogobius > Rhinogobius similis. Next base: position 36,891,207 of record CM033625.1, read on the forward strand.
AGACAGGACTTTGGCGCAGACTACACGGCCGAAAGGTGTGGAGACGACAGAGGGACAGATCACACCTGCTGCTGCAGCAGAGGGACGTTTGTGCAGCCGCCCGTTCTCCTCTGGCCCGTGTGTGTCTCTCTCCCGTGTCCCGCCCACACACCTCCACTCAGCAGTGAAGGAGCCTTCAACTGGGAGTGAGGAGAAGGGGGGGGTTTGGACTGAAATTGTGACTGACATTCGACAAATTGAAAAAAAATAACAATTTAACTTAATTTGAAAATGGGCCTCTTTGACAGACTTTGGACTAAATGGGAGTTGTTTATTTGTATGTGTGTGCTGTAATTTTCTGTATTTATTTTTGTTTTTTATTTCATGTGTTCTCTGCTGTTTGTTTTTAGTTTCATTTTTGATTTGTTGTTTGCTCTCGGGTCCTGTTCAGTATTGATGATGATGATTCCCCTGGAGAGTTCTGATATATATGTTTTAATAAAACATTGCTAGTGTTGCTAGTTTTCCAAACTGTATCTGTAAAAGTCCTGCTTCTCCAAGTCAAATGATCCCTTTAAAGTATCAACACTTTTCATTTGACTTTCTTTTACAATCTGGGGAAAAAAAAACAAAAAAACGTTTATACCTTTTGTTATCCACATCTTAAATCTCAGGTCAGTCCTCAAACCATTTGTTGTCACTAAGGCCTGTACAGGAACCCCATGGCGCTAAACATGCGCAAATGTACAGGAGGCACAGCACGCGCTGACAGACCAGGTACGTGTTTGGAGCGGGACTCTCCAGATTCCTTGTTGGGTACTTTAATGAGGGAAATCTAAGCCACGAACTACCAAAGTATGGACAGTTTATTAAATGCCCAACAAGAGAGCAGAACACGCTGGATCACTGTTACACTACAGTGAGACATGCCTTTTGAGCTGTGCCCCGTGCCGCCCTGGGGTTCTCAGATCACGCCATGATCCACCTGATCCCCACGTACAGAGGCTGAAGCTCTCCAAATCTGTGGTCAGGACTTCTAAGAAGTGGACCAGAGGCAGTGGGGGAGCTACGTGCGTGTTTGGACATTACAGACTGGGATGTGTTCAAACTGCCACAGATAGTTTGGAGTACACTGAGGCAGCTAAGGCAACAGAAGAAAGCTGCATTTACAGTTGGAGATAGGGGCAGCTACAGACAGGTGAAGTACTGATTTAGCAGGGAGGTATCAAGAGCCAGATCCCAGAATAATGACTGTCTGAAGCAGAGGTTCTATACCAACAACCCTTCTGCTCACCAACTACAAGCCCAAAGCCTCCAATGCTGCTGGTGACTGGAAACTGACTGAACAACTTAACACCTTTTATTCATGCCCTAAGGTCAAGGATTCACACCCATCCCCCACCCATCTCACTCCAGCAAGCACCTCAGCCAACCCCACCTCGGACCCTTCCTCCTGCCCTACTGGCCGGACTCCTGTCTTTATTGACATTTCGAAGACAGTCATCATCCCTGTCCCCAAGAAGCCCCGGATCACTGAACTTAAAGATTTCAGGCCTCTGGTGGACTTCATGTCTGTAGTCATTAAGTCACTGGACTTCTTCCGCCCTGGACCCACTGCAGTTCTCCTACAGAGCCAACAGATCTGTAGACGACGCCATCAACCTGGCCCTCCACTTCATCCTGCAGCATCTGGACTCCCCAGGAACCTACGCCAGGGTCCTGTTTGTGGACTTCAGCTCTGCATTCAACACCATCATCCCTGCTCTGCTCCAGGACAAGCTCTCTCAGCTCAACGTGCCTGACTCCATCTGCAGGTGGATCACTGACTTCCTGACGGACTGGAGGCAGTGCGTGCAGCTGGGGAAGAATGTCTTGGACACTTGGACTATCAACACAGGAACTCCACAGGGCTGAGTACTTTCTCCTCTGCTCTTCTCCCTGTGACACCAACTGTTGCACTTCCAGCCACGACTCTGTAAAACTGATCAAGTTTGATCAAGCTCAATGGCCAAAAGACAGTGGACTTCAGGAAAGTCAGCCCCCTGCCCCCTCTCGCCCTGACAGACTCTCTCATCACCACCGTGGACTCTTTCCGTTTTCTCTACACGGCCATCATCGAGTCCATCCTCACCTCCTCCATCACTGTGTGGTACAGGAGCCACAGCCAGGGAAAAACACAGACTGCAGGACATCATTGTGAGCTCTGCTGAGAAGGTGACCATCTCTCCAGGACCTGTGCGTCTCCAGGACTCGGGGACAAGCAGGTCAGATCACAGCTGACCCTTCTCACCTGGACATGGACTATTTGAGACCCTCCCCTCGGGCAGGAGGCTACGATCTATCCAGACCAGAACCTCCCACCACAAGAACAGTTTCTTTCCCTCTGCCGTTGGACTCATGAACACTTTATAACACCTACAGCACATGTCCCTTTAATGATGTAAATAATACTATTTGACAGTTTGCACTAGAGGTTTTCACTACTGTTCTGAGCTCATGTCCTGTATATATATTGTATTTAATTTTTATTCTGCACATATTTTATTTTGCCTGCCCTTATTTATGTTCATTGAATGTTCAGTTTTAATCCTTTGACTTAAACTTACATATGGAATAAACTTCCCTTTTTCACGGCCTTTATGACGGTAAAAAGGGTGTTATAGTCTTTTTTTCTAAAGGCAAACACACCAAGTGAGGAGAAGTGACAAACACAAATGGCTCATACAAATGAGGGCTAGTAAGAGCCCTGCTGTTTTGAACTTTACATACAAAAAAGTTCAAGGTAGGTAAGATCAGAGAGGAGAGAGGGGCATGTCTTTTGTCCACTCTGGTCATATTTCACCAAATATTCAAATGATATTCAAAAGATTAAGCAGCAGTTGGCGGGGGCGGCAGTAGCTCAGCTGGCCGAGTGGTCGTGTCTGCTTCTCTGGTGTGTGAATGGGTCAGTGGTTCCTTGATGTAAAACACTTTGAGTGCCTTGAAAGGTAAAAAAGACCATTTTTTACCATTTACACACTGATGCCATCTTGCTCTTTGACCTTTGCAGACCCTCTGTGTCTCTTTGGTTTAGAAACTGCATTATCAGGTCTTTCAGAGAGTCCATGTCACCTCCTTTTCTGCTGAGCCTATGTGCCTTCCAGGGTAAAGGAAACTTGCTACACCTGGGTCCTGAACTTTGGGTATAATTATTACCCATGTGTCTTCAATCGCGCTGAAGAATAATTAATACTAATTATTATTCCTTTGTGACTTTGTTTTCTACTTGTTAAAACAGAAATCACATTAGGCCTGTAATGCGTATGCAAAATGTGCTGCTCTGCTTCTGTAAAGCACCCCTCACATTTGCCCAAATCATTCCTCAGAATCCCCCGTAGTCATCTCCATTTTGTTGAGTCTCGTGTTGTAGTCGATCTTTATTGTCTCAAGCTTAGCTTTGAGCTCACCTTGTATCGGGATCAATACAACCATTAGTTGGCTAAGTTTAATGTCCATTGACCTGTCTCTAGGCCCTCTGCCATTGGGGGCCCTGCTCTTCGTCCAGATGTGGAATTATTTAGAGAGTCTGTATTTGCTGAGCCCTGCTTTCAGCTGCATACTGTTCCTAGTTAGTGTTACCAGATGTGCAGTGTGCAGTGTGCAGCAGATAATGGCTTACAATGAAGCAGATGGCTCCCATAAAGATAGAAAATAAACAAATAAACAAATGTCACTACAGGTTGCATTCACGTGACGGCATAATATTTGAATCTACTTTTATTTCTATGGCATAATTACCTTTGTTGTTTGGCTCTGCTGTGAACACAACCTCTGAGTATATAAAAATTCCCTGTCTGTGGGTCCATGCAGTGTGTGACATGCTTACAGTGATGATGGACACTCCAGCAGACGTGTTCCTGACTTTAGCTGCAGTGTTGAAATGCTTCTTGATTTTGCCGGCCACACACAGTGCCTGCTCGCTCTGGGACAGGCCCTCCTCCTGCACACAGTGAACACAGGAGCAGTCAGAAGGAGGTCCATCACTGCTGTCACTGAACAGTTTACTGTCGCGGAGCTCACTTTGACCCAGGGGTGCTCCAGGACTTGCACAGCTGAGAACCTCTGCTCCACCTCCAGCTGCAGCATCCCACTGATCAGGTCCTACACAGGAGGAAAAAGGGTCACATGTTTTTTGTTTTTTTTTAACACAAAAATGTTGGGCTGATCTATCCCAAAATAAGTATATAGCAATATTCATTCATTTTTATTAAATGAAATATATAATTTAGACAGTGTTATATAGAATATGTAATATATGTAATGTATATGTAATATATATATATTATATATATTTTTTAAATCCTCGAGGAAAGTATGACTTATTTTAACCCCAACAGTGCCAGAAAAGATATTTAAAGAGAAGTAAAGAACAGCAGTTTCCTTATTCAACAATACTCATCAATGCCCCAACAATAATTGCCAGATAGGTTTACATAATGCACGATCACTGTGAAGAAACACACATAAATACATATGCAAATGTTTACCCTCTCACATTACCACAGCAGGTAAATACTAACAATGGTAATATCAGAAAATACCACATGGGTAGATTTATTAAGACAGGTCCAAATTGCTTATTTACTTACTTAAAATGTGCATGCGCTATTTAGTGGGCGTGTTGCACCTCATTTACCATCAAAAACTGCACGTACAGTCAGTGGTGCAAGCGGCAGATCATGGCAGCGGGAAAAGCGACACCAGAACTGGAACACGACGGGCAATGGATTTCTATTAACCAGGATTTATCCTCAACGGTGCGTGCGTGAGACAGGCTTTCAATGACGTGTGCTGTGCATCCACTTTAATATGCACTTTCTTGCCACTCTCACCCTGACACACCATGGCACTGTACACAAGTTATCCCCAAAAGACACGGAGGGTTTCCTGCACGCTTTGGGTTGAGGACATAACAGCAGTGGAATAACCCATAAACTCACTGAGGAGACTCAGTCACGTAAGTGTGCTATGTTTTCAGAGAAGTCTGGAGGTGTACAGGACAAGTACTGGACAAAAAATGTCTATTGAACTGGTTGTTTTCACAGCTGTGTGGATAGCACGCAGTGGAACATTTCTTAAGGTATTATAACCCTCCTTGTTATGGATGGTAGTCAAATTATTTTCAGTTGGGAGGGGGTGGGGTGGGATTACATTTTTTTTCCCGGAGCGGAGACTTCTTTTGGCAGTGTTTGATCAGTGTTTGATGGTAATGTTCATGCCAGCACATCTAGATAAAGGTAGATCAAGGATCAAGATTTGTACTTTTATTTCATTTTAGGGGATTCTTTATCTCACTATGGTGCACTTTTCTTTATCAGATTAATAAGTGTGTGGAATGAGTAACACACAAATAAATGTCCCTTAATGTCAAGGGAATCAATCATGTTATTAAAAGGTGTAAAGTACTTTCCTTATTTAAAAAAGACAAGGGTTAGAAGCCTGACCAGACTTCCCACTCCAACATGCGCCAACCTTCAATGTTCACACAATAAGAATTACAAAGCCAATGTGTTACATTTCCAGCAAGAATCAGACCTTGGCAGCAGCAGAGACTCCATCCCAATGTGGTGAAGAGAACTCAAAGTGTCCGTGTAGAATGTGCTCGAACAAGTCGTCCTGCTCCGGCCCACTCCTGCACAGATCCACAGAACACACCAGACCGTGTCCTGCCAATGTCCAACACAACAGGTCCTAAAGAGCACCAGAAACAGCAGAGACCTACCCACAGAACGGAGGGAAGCCACACAGTAGGATGTAGGCGATGACTCCAGCCGCCCAGATGTCCACCTTCAGGCCGTACCTGCACAAACAGTCACGATTACACAACCCTTCTCTTGGTTATTTGAAGAAAATCAAAAGATCAGCCTAAGTGTCATTCCGGTAAATACAAAATTCAAAGTTTTGAAGATTTGATTTGATAGATCTGTCCATAAAGCTAAAGAGAAGCATTACACATTAATATCATACTAAATAATTGTATAGTAATTGTAAATAATTGTTTAATGGGTTTAATATGCCATCAACATTAGAGAATACCACTTGTAGTTTTTCAGATGTTCACTTTTGTCCACTGTAGTGCATCCAACCGAAAACAAAGAAAGTGTTATTTATGTAGCTGCTCTGTTAATCCTGGGATCATAGTGTTAACATGGGACTTCATTCATGTGACAAATGATTACACCAAATGTATTGTACCCTCCTTAATTAAATGTCATAAACTTTGATATGACAAGTCAATCGCTTAAAATAAATAGCTGACATAGCAACCATCATCCAATACAAAGCAGTCGGCTCAGGGGTTACTGAGACTGGTGGATGTAGGACTGTTCTTTCCTGTTGGTGCTTCCTGAATGTGCCGTCCCTCAATGCGTCCCATTTCTTGATTTTAATCAAAATTGGGTTTGCTCAAAACTAGCAGAGCGTCAGCAAAGCAACCAACCACACAGGAATAAAAGTTCAGATCAAACTATTAAAAAGTATAAGTAAAGTCACTTAGACACCTGGCACCAACTTTTAAAAGCAGAACTGAGTAACCCTAGCCCCCCCTGCAGCTCCTTTGTGGAAATACACAGTCAGAGACAGACCTAAGTGTGTTTTTTTCCTTTCCTATTGTTATTATTTATTTCTTTTTATTGAAATAAGGCAGTATAATAACATACAAAAACATATACTGTTGCCAAATATTTCTAAAAAAGAGGCAAGGTTTCCAAGTTGCAGGGCTGGTTTTACACCTAAATCCATCTCAAGGACAAAGGTAAACATGTTACTTCATTCTCCATAAAGATCATTTTATTCTTTCAGTGAAAGCGATGTTTGTTTCGTTCTTTGGATAAAAAATCTTGGCTAAGATTATTATGTTTAGACTGTAGAAGTATAGTATGGTGTTTGTCCTGTTGATTCATTTTTAAATGTTTTTATTTATTTATTTTTTATACCAAAATCTTATATTAATGTGAGAAAATGTATTAGTACAAACACACCACATTGCATTAAGACTTTTTGTTCAGTCAACTCTGAAATGATTGTGAGTGTATTTCTGTATTTTGACAATTCTTCATATAGTTCAGGAGCCAGCCCCCTTCTACACAATTATTTTTCTTTTTTTCTCTCTAAAAATGTAAGCAATACAAAACAAAGAACATGACACAGAGAAGGGGCATACGATTTACATAAATCAAACATTCAAATAGTCCTATAGTTTAGTCCGGCATATCTGTCCCATTAGTCCAACGTCTTTCCAATTAGTCCATTTTCAAATAGAGCCCGAATGTAATTTTTCCAGTTTGTGTGTGTCCATAATCATTTCGGTCCAGTCCTTAACCGTTTGTGTAGTTTGTGTCATCCTTTTGTTTGTGAGGGCCTTTTCCCTGCTGCCAAGAGTACGCTCCATAGATATCTGGAGATTGTATTCATCCAGTGGGATAGTGAAGTTAGAGACAGTCTGTAGCTGTTCACTGACCTCAGGCCAATATTTCTGAGCAACAGGACAGTCCCAAAACACATCACTGCCACTTGACAACCACAGTTCCTCCAGCATTAGCATTTCCCTCTGAATAAAAACATGATACATTTTTCCAACAGAATTCTTTCCAATCATGTGATTTTTTTGTAGTCCACTGGGATGTGTGTGTTTTCCCATTCTTCATCTGTCAAAACAAAATGACCCTCTTTTTCCCATTTATTTTTAACATTTAGTAGAAACGCTGTCCAGATTGTTAATGCCATAATATACTTTCGATATTATTTTCTTTCTTTCTTTTCTTACTTCCTGAAGTAAATACCTTAATAAAATCATATCATTGCGTTGTCTAATTTCCCGGTTGTAATAACTCTTTATTTGTAAGAACCTGTAAAAGTCCAGTTTTTCTTCAACATATCAAAGCTTTTCATTTGATGATTTGAGCTCAGATAAAATCGTTTTTAAGAGTAAACCCCAACCACCCTTTTCTTTTGAGAGCATGAAAAGTTTTAAATCAGATAAGAGGTGTTTTGCCTTGCCATATGACTCTCCAGATGTTTTATCCCAATCATTAAATAATCGATTGGAGATCGAAATTTGGAGAGTCTGGAATACGTCGATGTAAACCCTCATTCGTCCAGGTGTGGTCCATCGTAGAAAGGGTTTCAGAGGTTGTCATCCGGACGCTGTTTAAAGATCGAGACGTTTCGACTTTTATCCCAAAGTCATTGTCAATCAGAGAGCTGGTATGGGAACATGGTCTTATATGCTACTCTAAGTACTGGGAGTCCTGCCCCCAGGGAGGAGTCACTGAAACCTGTCTTGTAAGAAAATTGTTTGTTTGTCACCTGGGACTTGATTAATAGGTCTATCTTGTTGATTAATGGTTGGCCTCACCTAGTTTCACCTGTGACTAAGGTCTATTGTTATTGATAGTTGGCTGTAGCTCCCTCCTCACTGCTGTTTACCTCATTAGCATTTGACTGGTCTATTGATCTAGACCAAGGTGTCAGGATGCTGTCATAAATTTTGGCTAAATTTGGCTAAAAAGAGAAAATCCTTCTTTAAACAGGAATGGGGGCTTAAGATTTAATTTAATCAAGTCCCAGGTGACAAACAAACAATTTTCTTACAAGACAGGTTTCAGTGACTCCTCCCTGGGGGCAGGACTCCCAGTACTTAGAGTAGCATATAAGACCATGTTCCCATACCAGCTCTCTGATTGACAATGACTTTGGGATAAAAGTCGAAACGTCTCGATCTTTAAACAGCGTCCGGATGACAACCTCTGAACCCCTTTCTACGAGAGTCTGGAATAGACAGAGGAATCTGGGCAAATCATTCATTTAATACTTTTGTAAGACATGATAAGGCAAACTATCACTGACCTCAGGAAACTTTGCCAGGACAGGACGGAATGCCCTGCAAGTTTATGACTTTAGCCCCACCCTCTCTCTGGACGTCCATCCACAGTCCAAGAAACAATGCTACTCTGGCTACTATTTGACTCATTGTTTATTTTGTGAATTTTGTTCACTGACAATGGCAATAAACCCTTTTCTGATTCTAATTATGAAATATCACCAATACCCTTTTGATATGAAGTGAAAATATGACTTTTTAGAATATAAAGTATGGGAACGATCCATACCCAGTTTCTGCAATGATCTCTGGTGCTACATAAGTTGGAGTGCCACAGACTGCATAGAGGGGCCCGTCAACCACAGTAGCCAGGCCAAAGTCACCTAACTTCAGGGATTTGGTGCCATCCTGGTGCTCATACACCTGTTTGCACATACACAGAACAGTACGTGAGTGTCACAGAGTTGAGCTGCAACAGAGGCGTCCACTCACTAGGAGGTTCTCTGGTTTGATGTCCCGGTGCGCGATGCTGTGACCGTGCAGGTACTTGATGGCACTGGCGAGGTTAAAGAGCATGGAGCTAGCATCTCTCTCGGTGTACTTGTTAGAAGATGTGATGGCATCAAAAAGGTCACCGCCCTAAAAGAGAAAATCTCATTTTACAAAAGTGAGGGCAAACTTTTAGATTTATAATCTCTATACATTGTTCTTAACAAGTAACTGGCGTCAATCTCCTCGGATTGTAAAGAATTTCTTAACTGTGTTTTTACAAACATAACAAACATTTAACAAGGGGTTAACAGGGTGCATAAAGAGATCATTTGTTCAAATCCCAGACCAGACCAACATCACATGATCTCTCTGGATGGAGTCTGTGTGTTCTTCTCGTGTTACCGTGGGTTCTCCGGCTTCCTCCCGACAGTTCTAACACGAGCATGTGGAGGTCAAATGATAACTCTAAACTGAATGAATGTGAGAGTGAATGGTGCATGTCCATGTCTCTGTGTTAACCCTGCAACGAGCTGTCCAGGGTGGACCCCGCCTACGGCCCAAAGTCACTGGGATAGGCTCAAATGGTGACATGTCCTTTGTTGAGCCATTCATCCACAACCATCATGTCATGTTGCAGCAGATAATGCACGGTAAAAGTAAATATACAATAGATGCATACCATTGTAGTTGTACGCCGCCTAAAACAAGGCAAGACAAGTTCATCTGTAAAGCACAATTCAAACACAAGGCAATTCAACGTGCTTTACACAACAGAATAAAACTGCATTCAAATCACAAAACAGATTAAGACATACAGAATCATTATATTAAGAGTCCAGATAAATCAAATTGTGTGTCTTAAATGGTCCTTCAACTTTGTCTAAATGTTTCATTCTCCAAAGTGCCTTTTTGGCTCGATGCCATCACACTGCTGTCACTCATCCTTCCATTAAATCCCTTCACTTTCCCTTTCCCTTCCTAGGTACTTTTCAATCATAAAAATTACATTTTCTTTACAAAAAAAGTCGTTTGCACAGCTAAACAGAACTGTGTTTAGCCACATGAACATTTGAGCTGAGGCCTGTCTCTCATCTTCAGGAAGACTGTTCCAGTTTTAGCTGCATAAAACACTGACCCTGGCACAGGCAGGTCCATGTTTAGGGCCTGACTCTTTTTAGACGGTTGATGTTATTGATTTGATGTGGCTGTTAAAGTTGACTAACTTAAGTCTAAGTTAACTTGATTTGTAGGTTTCAGAGCGATGTCCACATACCATATGGTACGTTTCATGTTACCGAATTACATTTTCATTTTCATAATTCCATTATAATCCTGTAATTTATCTTTCAAAGAGAAATTCAAATTTGAATATTAAGCATTACTTTGAAATATATTATTTTGAAAATATTATTTATATTTGAAACACTTTTTGAATGTGACCGAATGACACCCAAAACTGAAACACTTCAAAACAATGAAAGTTGTGGCTTCTGGACGCAAAAGAGTTCACGTCAGGTCACTGACCCAGCCCCATGCTCCAAGGATTTGGGAGGAGTGTCCTTTTATTGTGGCCCGTCTAAGACACACCTGTGCAATACTGTGAGACACAACTGTGCAATACTGTGAGACACAACTGTGCAATACTCTGAGACACAACTGTGCAATACTCTGAGACACAACTGTGCAATACTCTGAGACACACCTGTGCAATACTCTGAGACACACCTGTGCAATACTCTGAGACACACCTGTGCAATACTCTGAGACACACCTGTGCAATACTCTAAGACACACCTGTGCAATACTCTGAGACACACCTGTGCAATACTGTGAGACACAACTGTGCAATACTCCGAGACACACCTGTGCAATACTCTGAGACACACCTGTGCAATACTCTGAGACACACCTGTGCAATACTCTGAGACACACCTGTGCAATACTGCGAGACACACCTGTGCAATACTCCGAAACACACCTGTGCAATACTCCGAGACACACCTGTTACTCTAAGACACACCTTTGCAATACTCTAAGACACACCTGTGCAATACTCTGAGACACAACTGTGCAATACTGTGAGACACACCTGTGCAATACTCTGAGACACACCTGTGCAATACTCTGAGACACACCTGTGCAATACTCTGAGACACAACTGTGCAATACTCTGAGACACAACTGTGCAATACTCTGAGACACAACTGTGCAATACTCTGAGACACAACTGTGCAATACTCTGAGACACAACTGTGCAATACTCTGAGACACACCTGTGCAATACTCTGAGACACAACTGTGCAATACTCTGAGACACAACTGTGCAATACTCAGAGACACAACTGTGCAATACTCTGAGACACACCTGTGCAATACTCTGAGACACACCTGTTACTCTAAGACACACCTGTGCAATACTCAGAGACACACCTATGTAATACTCTGAGACACAACTGTGCAATACTCTGAGACACACCTGTGCAATACTCTGAGACACACCTGTTACTCTAAGACACACCTTTGCAATACTCTGAGACACACCTGTGCAATACTCTGAGACACACCTGTGCAATACTCTGAGACACACCTGTGCAATACTCTGAGACACACCTGTGCAATACTCTGAGACACAACTGTGCAATACTCTGAGACACACCTGTGCAATACTCTGAGACACACCTGTTACTCTAAGACACACCTGTGCAATACTCAGAGACACAACTGTGCAATAATCTGAGACACAACTGTGCAATACTCTGAGACACAACTGTGCAATACTCTGAGACACAACTGTGCAATAATCTGAGACACACCTGTGCAATACTCTGAGACACACCTGTTACTCTAAAACACATCTGTGCAATACTCTGAGACACACCTGTGCAATACCATGAACCACAACAGTTCGATACTCTGAGACACAACTGTGCAATACTCTGAGACACACGTTTATTAGTTTTAATCAAAATGAGCATTGAGCATTTGTCTTTTAAAATGGAGCTAAAACAGTCTCCCTCCATACTCTACATTGTCCTATACAAGCCTCCCCAGCACTGCCAACACATTACAGGTGATTTCAATGTTCATGTGGATAATGTTTGTGACAGAAACGCTAAAGAGCTTGATGCTGTCCTTGAAACCTTTGGTCTTACTCAGCATGTGAGTGGCCCCACCCACAACAGAGGACACACTCTGGACCTGCTAATTACAAAAGGGGTTAATATTTCAAACGTAAGTGTGGTCGATGTGGCACTGTCTGATCATTTCTGTGTTTTCTTTGACCTGTCTGTTATTCCCAAATCACCGGCTGGTCCTGCAGTTGTTCGGAGGAGACACATAAATGACAGCACAAGTGCACTCTTCATTGAAATGATAAACTTTGAAAATCCATTATGTTCAAATGTTGACCACTATTTAAATTCTGTTACATCTAATATCTTGAATATTCTGGACACCATTGCTCCTATGAAGGTTAAAATGGTTAGAAATAAGCAGAGGGTGCCATGGAGGAATAATGAGTCAGTCAGGGCACAGAAAAGGGAGTGCCGCAGGGCTGATCGAAAATGGCGAAAAAATCGAAAAGTCAAAACTCCAGATTCATAAAGAGATTTATAGAGAAAGGTTGTACATGTACAACCTCATTTTATGTAAAACAAGGGAAGGATTTTTTTCTGAAATATTTGGAAATTGCAGTAAAAACATGTGTGTTCTGTTTACAACATTAAACAGATTAACAAACCCTCCAATTCTGCTGCCATTAGAACTAATTTCCACAGCTAAGTGCAATGAGTTTGCAGTATTCTTTAATGACAAGGTTCAGGGCATTAAAAATGCCATAAATTCCACAGTGCAAATAATAACCCTAAAACCACCTACACATTTAGAGCTGACTCAGTTTGCACCTGTAACTGACAAAACTGTCCAAGAGATCATCACCAGTCTGAGTTCTTCTACATGCTGCCTCCATGTGTTACCCACCAGATTTCTAAAGTCTGTTCTTAGCACTTTGTTAACACCACTCACTCACATAGTTAACATGTCGCTTCAATCTGGAACATTCCCAAGGGCCTTGAAAACTGCGGTCATTAAGCCTCTCCTAAAAAAGAGCAGTCTTGATTCCTCAGAACTGAAAAATTATCGGCCCATCTCAAATCTGCCATTTTTAGGCAAAGTCCTCAGCTCACTGACTTCCTCTTAATAAACAACTCCTTTGATGTTTTTCAGTCAGGTTTTAGAGCTCATCACAGCACTGAGACTGCTCTTATCAAGGTGACAAATGACATCCGCCTGAACACTGATGCGGGCAAAGCCTCAGTCTTAATTCTGTTAGATCTGAGCGCTGCTTTTGACACTGTCGATCATGGGATCCTCCTACAGAGACTAGAGGACTGGGAGGGCATCACTGGCACCGCCTTAAAGTGGTTGAAGTCCTACCAGGAAGACAGGAAGTATTTTAATGAAATTGGTAACTGTGTCTCAGACCACATGGTCTTGACCTGTGGGGTGCCCCAAGGGTCGATCCTTGGACCCCTTCTGTTCAACCTCTATATGCTGCCCTTAGGTCAGTTAATACACAGCACTAATGTGTCTTATCACAACTACGCAGACGACACTCAGATCTATGTCTCACTGACGGCAGGTGAATATGGACCAGTGGATTCACTCTGTCACTGCATCCAACAGATCAGTGGTGGATGAAAAACAACTTTCTCCAGCTAAACTCAATCATCGTCTTTGGCAGAAACAGAGAGAAAGTGTCAGCAGTCACCTCCAGTCTCTCGCTCTAAAACCTACAAATCAAATTAGAAATCTGGGGGTAATAATGGACTCAGACTTGAACTTTAACTGCCACATCAAATCAATAACATCAACAGCCTTTTACCATCTAAAAAACATTGCCAAAATGAAAGGTATAGTGTCTCAACCAGACTTGGAGAGACTTATCTATGCATTTGTCTCCAGTAGGTTAGACTACTGCAACGGCCTGTTCACTGGCCTCTCCAAACGAGCTGTAAAACAGCTGCAGTACATCCAGAACCATCCAGAGTTTTGACTAGAACCAGGAAGTACGATCACATTAGTCCTGTGCTCAGGTCTCTGCACTGCCCCCTGTGAGAATAGACTTTAAAGCAGCTCTGCTTGTGTTCAAGTCTCTCCACGGCCAAGCACCAAACTACATCTCTGACATGTTAGAGTCGTATGAACCATCTCACACTCTGAGGACCTCAGGGACCGGCCTCCTGCTGGTGCCAGAGTCAGGACTAAACATGGGGAATCAGCATTTCAGTTTTTTGCAGCTAAAATCTGGAACAGTCTCCCTGAAGATGTGAGACAGGCCTCCACTCTGACAGTGTTTAAATCCAGGCTAAAAACAGTTCTGTTTAGACGTGCATACGACTGAAAGATATATCTGCACTCTTTTCTTTTAAAGCGCTTTATTTTAAAATGATTCTGTGTGTCTTTTTGTGTTTTGTGATTTTAATGCAACTTTTCCTGTTATGTAAAGCACTTTGAATTGCCTTGTGTATGAATTGTGCTCTACAAATAAACTTGCCTTGCCTTGGCAATTGTAAAGTAAATAGTACAACACATTTTCTTTAAATAAAAATAAAAGCTTAAACCCGATTAAATATAATATAAATCATTTAAAATATATATGGTCTCGTTCCAAGACAAACAACCATTCTCCTGCAGAAGGCCAGAGTTGATCAGAGTCTTATACTTAGATGCAGTTGTAAGATTATCTGGATATTTTCCAAAGATACACAGTTTTGCTAAGAGAGGTACCTGGGTACCAACGATTTTGCTCAATTAACAACCATTTTACAAAAAGCCACCAACTTTGTTTACTCCCATACGCAATGAATTTAGGTGCCTTAAGTTAAACACTTGACACATCTGGAATGTGTGGGGGTCATTCATTAAGCTTTCCAGGAGTTCCAGGTTCTCATTAACCTCTCTCTTGTGTAATCTTGAGTGATGATTTGTCATTACACGAGCCAAAGGGCTGGTGTACAAAAACTTTATCCATTTTAACATTTTTACACCAAGTCCATATCTCGGTAGCACACTAAATAAGTCAAGGCCACTCAGTTCTGTCAAACGCCTGTCTTGCATCGAGAGACAAAAGCGCTGCACCTTTGGTTTTATTTTTACAGTGAATTAAATTTAGGACTCTAATATTATAAAATCCTTGGTGGTTCTGCACAAACCCATTCTGATCATTATGAACTATAAGGGATATGCGGTTCTAATCTTTTAGCAAGAACTTTACACAGTATCTTTGTATGGACTCCCATGAGGCTAACAGGCCTGTATGAGGAGCAATCAGTCGATTTTCACTGGGTTTTAAAAATATAGTCGCTAATCTTAAATCTGTATTTAATGACTAATTAATATTAATATTCAAAATTCGGTTTACTAATTGTTTGTGAAATGTTTTATAAATATTGATCGAGAGGCTGTTGGGGTGAGTTTTAATGGACTGCAGAAGCTCATGAACACTGATGTCACTATAGACTATCCTTAGCCTTCACTGTGACTGTTTGAAATTGAAGCTGGTTGTTGCAGCAGGTGCTGGAGAAGATTGTGATTTGAACAATAATTGGTCAAATTCTTTAAACCTTTTGTTTATATCTCCCCTGATTGCATCGTTATGGAATGAATTGCCCTTTCAGATTATGTTTCTTTTTTTTTTCCAAGCTAGCAACCAGCTTTTTCACCCTGGTCAAAAAACGGCTGGTTCAGTCACTGTAAACTTTTTGCTACTTTTTCTGCTGTTCATTTCTGTTCTTAAAATGACTAAACGTTTTTGTTTTTCAGGATCATCCCCTTTCATTATATTTCTAATGAATTTATTTGTTTCTCCAGTTTAATACGTCCTTCTCATTGTTTCTTGTTTTTAGAACTTGTAAAGCTTATTATTTCTCCTCGAATGTATGCTTTGAACACTTCTCATCTAATGCATGCATTTGTCTGATCAGTATTCATATCAAAACAAACATTGATCTTCTTCTCTACATATTCAATACATTCTAAGTTTTGAAGCAGTTAGGGCCATAAATACTAACCAAGTTCAATTTGAGGGAGAGCATTCTGCCCTCATCAATTACAAATCTTCCTTGATGGTCCTGAATCGTTTTATTAAGTTGAAAAGGGATCGTTTCATGTACAAGGATCAGGACTCTCTGAGTGTAATTAAGTTGCATATATAACTTGACCCGGCCATCTATGTCACACATGTTTAACTCAGAGACTGTAATGAGTTTTCTGAAGAAATATTATTTTTGAATGTTGTTGTATTGAGACCCCTGACATTCTAATTCCTAAATTAGACAATTGTAAGGTTTCTATCATTTTAAGCAAACTGACACTACCAAATAGAGTGTGACAAAAAAAAGAAAAACTAGTAAAATAGACAAATAAGAACCAAACCCCTCAATTCCCAACCCCCTCCCCTTACTCACACTAAACAATGTAAGGGCAAATGCCATTCCACAAACCCAATGACTCTCCCCCCATCCCTGCTTTATAGTAGTATTATATAATCAAATCAAATGAGACTTTATTTATAAAGTACTTTTCATACATAATGTAACACAAAGTGCTTTACAGTGCATTAAAAACATTGCCACAGGCCCACATTCAACCAGTACAGATACACCAGTAGAAGAAGCACCATCAGAGGAGCCGTCTGCACCAGGAGCAGAGAGTCGTCTGCAGCCACAGGACGCAGACTCAGGGCCCATGAGCCAGGGCCCAGCAGCCACAGCCGACCACTGCTCCCAGTACAGAGGGCCCCTCAGAGGAAACACTGGAGAGCCTAAAATGAATACAAGAATAGATGAATAAATATGGGAAAATAAATAATTGGGTAGAAATAGAGTAAAACTAGGACATAAATACATCTCAAATAGTAAGTAAGTAAGTAAATAAACACAATAAATAGATGGAATAAATAAATTATATAAGTACGATTTTAAGAAACGAAATAATAAATATGACTCAAAAGCTAAGCTAAAAAGGTGGGTCTTGAGCCTGCTCTTAAAAACCTGAACGTTCTCTGTGGCCCTGAGCTCCTCCTCAGGCCGTTCCACAGACGAGGGCCGTACTACTGGAAGGATGCCTCGCCGTGAGTGTGTCTGACCCTGGGAATGACTAGGAGCTGGCTACCGAAGGAGAAGCGTGGGGGCCCAAGGAGGAGCGCGGGAGCCCGAGGAGGAGCGCAGGGGCCCGAGGGTTCATTTGGTAAAAGCAGTTCTGAAAGGTAAGAAGGCCCAAGACCATTAAGACATTTATAAACCAGTAAAAGAACCATAAAATCGATGGGGTGAGATTTATTTCATATTAATTTATTGACGCAAAAAGAAAGATTAATTCAAAATCCCAGATTTTTTCACAATCCCTGACTTGCATTTATGGATTTATGCACGCAAAATTAGATTTGCATATATATATTTGTGAATAAAACATATTTTTGTTTTGTGAATCTGTGTTTTTGCGAGAATCTGATCCTGAATTTGAGGATCACCTAAATTGTGCATTCTTCACCTGTGAATGTGGATATTTATGAGACAAATGTTACACATTTTGTAAAAAATATCTATGCAGAATTTTGGATTCACGCAAAATCCGGATTTATTCAAAAAGTTAGACTTGCATGCAGAATTTTTTCACACAAATTCTCTATTGGAAAAATTAAGTTTCAAATTATTTGAATTCATTTACATTTTATTTATAAAACAGTAGTCTCAGTGATGTGCAGACCTGGATGAGTACCAGCTTCCTAAACTTAAATCAAAATAAAACTGACATTGTCGTGTTTGGCCAAACTAACCCAGTGCTTGGTCATGACAGTGTGACAGTGTGGTCGGTCCTCTGTCCTCATATTGTCGTCCTTCAGTGAGGATTCTGGGACTGATTGTGGACTCAGTGTTCAACTCGACAAACATCAGCCTGTCATAAAGTCCAGCCTCTTCCTCCTGGCAAAAATAAAGCCTTATCTTCCACTGGCGGACTTTTTAAAAGCAATTCATGCTTTTTAACGTCACGCCTGGATTATTGTAATTCTTTGTATGTAGGATTGGACCAGGGCTCCCTGCAGCGCCTACAGGACGTCCAGAATGCTGCAGATCGTCTGCTGACAAGAACTAAGGGAAGAGAGCACATCACACCTGTTCAACCTGCATTGGCTCCCCATTGCATTTCGGATGAAACTGACTCTGTCCACTAGGTGGCAGTTGGTTTGTTTATTTTTAAAATGGCTAGCTCAGTGCTTCCTGTCTAATTCATTTCCCAGTCAGAATAAAATGAATCAATCGTGACAGATCGTGCAGTGAACAGTGAGTGTTGGACGTCTTTGAAACATGTTAAAGACTTTACAAAGCAAGCGAGTCCTTCACCAAAGGACACTGTGTGTTTATAAAGGGACGTGCTGGTGTCTCAATGCTAACGCTAATGCACAATCTAAAAGTAAACAACCTAACTGCCTAACCTAACCTAACAGAGTCAGATTCAAAATGTTATTGATTGTTTCTAAATGTTTGCACTTTATGGGTCTGCCTTATCCTCATGCTCCGCCCACAGCCCTGAGGTCTGACCAGCTCCTGCTGCTGAGCCTAAGCATAACATTCCCCATGTTCCCCATGGACAGGCCCTCTGCGTCAGGTTTATGAAGAGACTCACTAACTCAAAGCAAGCTAATGTTTAAGTATTTTAGTGCTATAAAAACAGCCATAATGAAAAATATTTTTTCCCAGATATTATTACGCTTATGCTTATTGTTATTGTTAATTCATTCATTCATTTTCTACCGCTTGTTCCCGTTAGGGGGCGCGGGTGACTGGAACCTATCCCAGTGACTTTGGGCCTTAATATTTTATTGTTATTATTAAATTGTTATTGTCAGCCCTGTGACGAGTTGGCCACTGTCCAGGGAGTACCCCGCCTAAGGAGTACACACTGGACACCCTCACCCGTGACCCCGGAAACGGGAATAAGCGGTAGAAAATGAATGAATGAATGAAATTGCTACTGTTGTTATTATTATTTTGGTCCGAGCCATGTCATATTTCTTACGCCGTAACCGTAGCAATGACAGAAAGCCCAAATCTCTGCAGGTGGTTAACACTACAACTCCTCCATGGGCGTTTGCTCAAATTAGCTCAAACTTGGTGAAATCTGAGGAGTGGGACATCAAAAGTTCTCAAAACTTTTTGGGAAAAGTGGTCTCTGTCTCTTGGTCTCTCCGCAAACTTAGTCCAGAATTTTAGAGCGTTAGACAATTTTTGTATGGGTAACAACTGTATTTTCACCAATACCACACCTGCTTGCCAATGCCCAATCACGTCTTGGAAGCTAAGCAGGTGGGGCCTGGTTAGTACTTGACCGCTGGATCACCAGGTGTCACAGGGGGGCGCTGGAGGAGGAAATGTCGACGTGTCCTTAGGCAAGACACTTCACCCACATTGCCTAGTATGACACTCGTGTGAATTAATGATTGGTGGTGGTGGAAGGGGCAGACGACGCAAATTGGCAGCCTCGCCTCCGTCAGTCTGCCCCAGGGCAGCTGTGGCTACAATAGCAGCTTACCAGAGAATCAGTAAAGCAATGTGAAGCGTCTATGATGTTTAGATTATTTAGAGCCCGAGCACGAATGTGCCCTTGAACTAGTGCGAGAGCCCTATTGTGTTTGTCAAATTTTGAGGGAAAACACAAAATTCAACCAGTAAACAATGATCAAAATGCAAGTGTGTGGGATCAAAAATTTGAGTTTCGTGAGCTCTAATGTTGAGTGAAAACCTCGCGAAAAAACACTGAAAGACGGTTCAGTAGCGCCCCCTCAAAAATCGATTAACATGGGGCCAATGGGAGCCCGGCCATGAAGAACGTCAACTTAGACAAATGAGACCAAACTTAAAAAAATAGGTCATGAGAGGACAGGTAAAAAATAGTATTATGAGTCGGCCATTTTGGATCAAACCCGGGCAATAAAAAAATCATCAAAAACACTTCAAACTTGGTAAAAACAGACAAAACCCACGTGTGATAAAAGATTATCAATTCGATTTTAAATCAAACATTGGGTGTGGTCATGGTGATTTTTCAACAAAATGGCTATTTTGTTTTATTAAAAAAATGATATCTTTTACAAACATTGCCGGATTTGAAAGGACCCAATGAAGCACAAGTGCAGATTTGCGAGAATGATATGCTACTTAAGGCTCTGTCTCGTAAGATGGCTCTCTAGAGCTACCTTCTATTTTGATTTTTAAAAAGTCCTAAAAACCATAGTTTGTCGTGGAGCTGTGAAATTTTTTTTAAATATTTATGAAAATGTGGGAACAAGGTCACCAAATTAAACAATTCTAGCATTTATCGTTTGAACATAAAAAATAAGAGAAAAATATATATATATATATATATATATATATATATATATATATTTTTTTTTTTTTCTGCCTAATGAATTGGAACAAAAACTCATGAAAATTGGCACAAAATTAGAGCTCAGCTCAAATTTAAGTTATTTAAAGTGAGAAAGTGAGAATGCCTGTTAAAAGATGGATGGTGGCGCTCTCTGGAGGGGGCACAGCCTATTTTTGTATTGTAGACTCACAAATGTCAGCATATACATAGAGCTTGTTAAGGTGGATAAAAAAGTATATTCTGGCCTTGCCCTCGCCTTTTGTTGTAAGTATATGAAATTTGGTACACACACCCTTAATGTGGTTTTGAACAAAAAAGCCAACGAAGACCACTTTTGCATAGCTACGCCTTAAAGTCACCATTGAAAAAGTCACCACACCCATCTTTAACGGGAGGGCAGCCATTTTGAATAAAAAAATTAAGATTTACGAAATCTAGCCCTAGTATTTTAACAAACTTGTCCTAGGGTTTTTATGTGACGGACTCCAAACTCCAAAGCATCTACAGGACATATCTGGGATCAAAGGTTGATCAAAGAATTATCATAAGTCTTTGGGTGTGGTCATAACGAGCTCTTAACAAAGCAGTCATTTTGACAGAATAAAAATCCTTGTAACTTTGGCAAACACTCTCAGATTTAGACGGATCCACTGAAGCGTTTGTGCATTCTAAAGACCTGGGCATACTCATGTATAAAGAAGACTTCTATATTTAAAATGGCTCTCCAGCGCCCCCTGTTAAGTTATAATTGGACGGAACCATATCTCCAAAGTGATGGCAACAATTTAGAATGACGTGTCACGCCAGGGGAGATATGCAGCCCTCCCACAGAAGCGTTCCCTTCTGCGGGCGCATGTTTTGTTTGCAGTTTTAATATTGTAATTAAAATTTCAGAAATTTTCCACAACATTCAGGTTTGGTCTCCTGAACAAAAAAGTCAATGAGATCCAAGCCATATTTTTTACGACGTAGCAATCACGGCCACTTGCGGCTATATTTTTATTTTATTATTGCTAGTTCTCAGTGTCAGAGATCTGCCTTTCTGTTGAGATCCTTGGCCTCACTCATCTCTCTTTGGATGTAAAACTATGATTCATATTTACCACAGGTATTATCCCATAAAACTAAGTAATAACTGTAAAAAAAAATTGAATGAAAAGAACTAGCACATACATCGTTTCCACATGTATAACAGTGGTGTACCTTCACTAACTCCATGACAAGGTAGAGCTCAGTGGGAGTGTCCACTTCCTCAATGAGCAGCACGATGTTTGGGTGTTTGACCCTCCGCAGGATGGACACCTCGTTCTGGATCAGATGCTCCTGTTCGACAAAATACAGAAATCTTATAAATGCATTGTTTATTGCCAGACCAGCCTATCCTTTCCGCACCACTTTTCCAAAAGTATCCATTATATCAGAGGTCCGCACCTTCCCCCTACACCTGTCCTTGCTGATAATCTTCAGTGCGTACTGTCTGGCCGTGGACCTCTCAATGCTCTCCCGAACCACAGCGAAGTTCCCGTCTCCTAAAGTGCGTCCCACCCTGTACCTGTCTGAGATGGCAGGGGGCACAGGGGGCACAGGCAGCTCGTCCATGGGCTCGGCTGGACAGGGAAACACATTTGGTTTATACCATTGAAGGACGTGCATTCTATTCAATTTACTGGAACAATGGATGAATCAATCGCTTTGGCAAAACAATCTGAAATTGTTCATGTTTCCTCCAGATTCATTTCACCGAAAATCATTAACATACTGACAGAATGTAGACTTAGGGACGGTGGTGATATATATATATATATAGATAGCAAATGATAACGATTGTGATGTAAGCCATTGAAATCCTAAGTGTTAAATTCACAAATAAAATGAGTAAGCCACAAAGAGCAGAGCGAGTCTTGGCCATGACAGACTGAAGGTGGCCCCGCAGCTGCACCAGTTGAGAAGCACACATTTAATAGATTAAGATGATAATGACGAGTGACTAATTAACCAATTAATCAAAAACATTCCTAATGTAATATGACGAAAAAATCAGTTCAGTTCAACGCTTACAGACGTGAACAGATGCAGACAAACAAAAAGTGGTGAATAATCAGTTTATTGAACTGATAAACCAGCAGAGGTCAGTGATGCAATGGAAGATCAAATGATCCAAGCGTAAAGGAAAATATCTCCCCTTGATGGAGGTGGTGAGGATGAGATGGAGAGGCTGAGGAGGCGGGTGGTTCTGCTGCTGCGATGGAGGTAGGTCAGAGGAGGGTTGTACCTGAATTGGCAGGAAGAACGAGGGGAGAGAGAGTGCATTGATATGAAGTGTTTGTATGGCTTGAGTGACAGGTGAGAGCCTCTACCTTCACTGCTCGGCCCATCGCCTTCATCCATGGAGCTGCAGACTTTTGTAGAGGCCAAGGACAGTGACGAGCCGCTGTGCTGAGATCCCTGAAGGAAAGGAGTTTGTCAATAGAATGTTTAATCCTTCATTAGGCCCGAGCGCCACAAGCTGGCAAGAGGCTTATTAGTTTCGTAGTGCCGTGTGAAGCATGACTGCGAAAGTGTGCACGAAGTGCGCACGAAATCGAGCGCGAATCGCTCGCCCGCTTCCAAACACTCACTAACGCACTCCCCAACTCATGCACGTTCCGTGCATACTAATTAGCAGCGGGAAAATTGAACATTATCGTTGTAAACAGGCAAAGTGCGCACGTAAGGGCGCTTTACGTGGGGAAATTTAAAAAATGGGAAACATTGTTTTCGCATTGGAATATTCTTCTTCTTTCTTCTTCTTCTTGGGACCAACCCCCCTATTTTCCACCCAGTGAACATTGACGAAAAGTCAGGAAAATTTGCACACCTCTAAAAATCGTGCCTCTCTACATTCTGGCAATTTCCAATTGCCAAAATTCAAAAATATGGCGCGTCAGCGCCCCCAAGTGTACAAAAAATGCATTACGGGATAGGAAGTGCCAAAAAAAAAAATTTGAATTGTAGAATCATGAAATTTGGCAGAGAGGTAGATGATCCTCCTTCCTTCCTCTTGAGTGGTTCTGGCCCAAGTGGATGTGTCAGTCCTGGTCCATCTGCAGCCTGTCCATCCGTGGAAGGAGTATCTCTCCTTCACTGTGGTTCTCCTCTGGGTTTAGACTTTCCTCCACAGGGTTCTTGTAGTTTTTTCTTGCCAAAAAGGAGGGTCAAGGACAGGGGGCACCCCAGGTTCAGTTATCCATTTGATCAATTCTCTTGTTATAAACATTGTTTATTTAAACTGCTTTCTACCTGTGGCCCATCAAGGCGACTGTTGTTGTGATTTTGGGTGCAACAAAAATACATTTAATTGAATGAAATATATTCTCTGTATGTTCTTTATAAAGAGGATAGGGCCAGGTTAAGTTACATCATGGTCAAACCAACCAACCCATTGTCAAAGTAAAGGTCTTATGATAATTATTTGACCAGAGGGCCTGTCTATATTATTATTTTGATATTATATTTAAATATATTATATATAATGCAGCTCTATTCTTGCAACTGTTGAAAAGTAGTTTCAATATTATTTATTTATTGTGATATTTTATGTGGAGATATATTGCCTTTCAAAAGTGTGACAGGCTGACCAGTAATTAAAATTGTTCGAAATGTATTACTTTTTAAATACGGTAACTTTTTTTTTATGATTGTATCACGCCTTTGTTGGTGTATCTGCAAGTATGTCTATATGAAAATGGTATTAAGCCGTGCTAGCATTGCACTGTGGAGGAATTCCAAAGCATTAAAGTGCAGAGTAGCTCAGGTCGGAGCACAGCGGAGAAGGCCGAGGTTCCACAGAGCAATGTCCCCTCTAATTTTTCATGTGTCTGAGCGAACACAAAAACTCCCTGAGCAGAGCCTTGGACCATGTGAGCGACATCAGACGCACTGGGGCCACATCGGCGTCACAATCATTCAAAACCTGAAATCAGAGCACTGCAGTGACAGTCTATATTGGGCACGTTTCACAAGACTTTGTTGGCCTTCATCCATTAATGAAGCATCCCGGGAGTATGGGGTCCGGGGCCCTTTGCTAAGGGCTGTCCGGTCCCTGTATGACCGGAGCAGGAGCTGTGTTCACATTGCAGTAAGTCAGACCTGTTCCCAGTGCATGTTGGACTCCGCCAGGGCTGCCCTTTGTCACCGGTTCTGTTCATTATTTTTATGGACAGAATTTCTAGGCGCAGTCAGGGCCTGGAGGGTTTGGGAGCCACAGGATCTCATCTCTGCTGTTTGCAGACGATGTCGTCCTGATGGCTTCCTCAAACCAGGACCTGGTACAGTGTACTACCACCAAATATTTTAGGGGTCCGCAGTAACGGGCCATAACGCCTTACTTTCACCCCTGATAGGGAGTGTGAGTCTTCGGGATAATTTGCGCTATTCTAGATGCATAAATTTGTCAGCTGTTTGTGCTCAAAACTCTGTGAATACAAGACGGGTTGGTACAGAAGAAAGACTAGTTAAACGCTTATGGGATGAAGAACTTTAGTTTCACTTGAGCCTTTGATTTGGCGCTATGTGCTGTTTATGATCAGGTGTATTCAGGTGCACATCACTGTGTGTGGCTCGTGCCTCTCGCTCTCTTTCTCACTCTTTCTCTCGTGAGCTACAAAGATTTTCTCTGCGCGAAACCCTTGGGAGCTGTGCGCAATTGCGCGCATCAATTTTCACCGCACACTGCAGCCCTCTGCAGGGTTTATCCTGTATACATGTCATGAAGGCGAGTGCAGCTTTAAAAAGCTGTGACCACAAGAGCACAGCAGAACTCCGCTCTTCATGTGTGCAGTCGTTACATAAATCCATCCTCCTTTTATGAGTATTTCAAAGGGTTTAGAGCTGTTACCTGGCGGCGGCGGAGGCTGGCGGGGCTCGTGGGGGAGTGGCTCGGAGACTTTCCAGACCTGGGCGTGGACAGTTGGCTGCCGGCCGTCCCATTGGCTGCAACAACAGTACATGTCCTCAGTGTGCCTTTTACTGAAGAGTTGGCTTAGGTATCTGCGTCATTTGCTATGAAGTATACAGATATTAAAACCTTTGGACAGCTTGGTTTGGTATGTGGTGTGACTGAAAATAATAAATCATCTTTAGGTTTTAGGTTGTGTGTTCTAGACTCCAGTTGTTATACATGTTATACATTTGATAGAATAAAAACCATTGAAGTGAAAACAACACAGCTGTAGTTTGTTGTGTGTGTATGCTAATGTTACCAGAGCCGCCTGAGGAGGGAGATTTGCTCCTGCGAGACCAGGCTTTAGGGGACGACCTGCCGTGGACCAGCGGGAGGCGGCCGTATGACGCAGACTTGGACACTCTACATTCTGGAGAGACACCCATAAAATCTATAATTATAATATTCACTCAGAGGTTAGGTTATTAAAAGCCTTTACAATCACAAGGATGGATTTTCCAGCCGTAGATCTTTATTCCAGATACTGGCAGCTGGGAAGGAATAACCAGAGGCGTGACGGACCAAGGCATATATCCTTTTTGTAAATGGTTCTTCTTCTTTAAAAGGTTCTGGTCACAATGGGGACCTACATGTTACAGTTTGTTATATTAAAATTACATCTACTATATAGGGAAGAAGGTTTTCTTTTTTTTTTTTTGGGGGGGGGGGGGTGTGCTATGTGCTATCCACTCAACCACGAGCGACATGTCCTCTCAAATCACAGGGTTCCAAGTTCAAGTCCCAAGTCTAAGACAAGTCAAGTCAAATTTCAAAAATCATCAAAACAGTAACTCAAGCCTGACATGAGTCCACACCTCTGGGAATAACATTTTAAAAAGGCTTTCAGTCAAATACATACCACTTTCATCCAGGTGGAAGTCGTCCTGGTATCGGAACTTCTCAGGTCCACATGCAAAAAAGATGTCGTCGTCTCCAAAGAAGTCCTGCAGACACACGACCTGGACACAGAGAGAAACGGTCAAACCAATCCTGACAAGGATTCTGTCAGGAGTTTGAATAAAACAGTACAGAAAAAGTAGACAAATGACATATTTTCTAAATGAAAAAACTGAAGGGGAAAACCTAAATATGAAGTTTTAACCCTCTCCCATTCAAAACAAAGTAATGCACCAGAAAAAAAATCAACATAAATTATTGCAATATCCTACTCTAGTTATTTTAGCTAAACAGACTGGAAGCAGACTGCCAATCTGTGCCAATCTGTGCCAATCTGTGCCAATCTCACACTCATCATGATCCACACTCATCATGACCCACACTCATCATGACCCACACTCATCATGACCCACACTCATCATGACCCACACTCATCATGACCCACACTCATCATGACCCACACTCATCATGACCCACACTCATCATGACCCACACCATCCCTCTGACCCACACTCATCATGACCCACACTCATCATGACCCACACTTATCATGACCCACACTCATCATGACCCACACTCATCATGACCCACACTCATCATGACCCACACTCATCATGACCCACACCATCCCTCTGACCCACACTCATCATGACCCACACTCATCATGACCCACACTCATCATGACCCACACTCCTAATGACACACACTTATCACCACCCACACCATACCTCTGACCCACACTCATCATGACCCACACTCACCATGACCCACACTCATCATGACCCACACTCATCATGACCCACACTCATCATGACCCACACCATCCCCCTGGCCCACACTCATCATGACCCACACTCATCATGACCCACACCATCCCCCTGGCCCACACTCATCATGACCCACACCATACCTCTGACCCACACTCATCATGACCCACACTCATCATGACCCACACTCATCATGACCCACACTCATCATGACCCACACCATCCCTCTGACCCACACTCATCATGACCCACACTCATCATGACCCACACTCATCATGACCCACACTCATCATGACCCACACCATACCTCTGACCCACACTCATCATGACCCACACCATCCCCCTGGCCCACACTCATCATGACCCACACTCATCATGACCCACACCAAACCACTGGCCCACACTCATCATGACCCACACCATACCTCTGACCCACACTCATCATGACCCACACTCATCATGACCCACACTCATCATGACCCACACTCATCATGACCCACACCATACCTCTGACCCACACTCATCATGACCCACACTCATCATGACCCACACTCATCATGACCCACACCATCCCTCTGACCCACACTCATCATGACCCACACCAAGCCTCTGACCCACACTCATCATGACCCACACTCATCATGACCCACACTCATCATGACCCACACTCATCATGACCCACACTCATCATGACCCACACCATCCCTCTGACCCACACTCATCATGACCCACACCATCCCTCTGACCCACACTCATCATGACCCACACTCATCATGACCCACACTCATCATGACCCACACTCATCATGACCCACACTCATCATGACCCACACTCATCATGACCCACACTCATCATGACCCACACCATACCTCTGACCCACACTCATCATGACCCACACTCATCATGACCCACACCAACCCACTGACCCACACTCATCATGACCCACACTCATCATGACCCACACTCATCATGACCCACACCATACCTCTGCCCCACACTCATAATGACCCACACTCATCATGACCCACACCATCCCTCTGACCCACACTCATCATGACCCACACCATCCCTCTGACCCACACTCATCATGACCCACACTCATCATGACCCACACCATCCCTCTGACCCACACTCATCATGACCCACACTCATCATGACCCACACCATCCCTCTGACCCACACTCATCATGACCCACACTCATCATGACCCACACTCATCATGACCCACACCATACAACTGACCCACACTCATCATGACCCACACTTATCATGACCCACACCATCCCTCTGACCCACACTCATCATGACCCACACTCAACATGACCCACACTCATCATGACCCACACCATCCCTCTGACCCACACTCATCATGACCCACACTCATCATGACCCACACTCATCATGACCCACACTCATCACGACCCACACTCATCATGACCCACACTCATCATGACCCACACTCATCATGACCCACACCATCCCTCATGACCCACACTCATCATGACCCACACCATCCCTCTGACCCACACTCATCATGACCCACACTCATCATGACCCACACTCATCATGACCCACACTCATCCCCCCTGCCCCACACTCATCATGACCCACACCATCCCTCTGACCCACACTCATCATGACCCACACTCATCATGACCCACACTCATCATGACCCACACTCATCATGACCCACACCATACCTCTGACCCACACTCATCATGACCCACACTCATCATGACCCACACCATCCCCCTGGCCCACACTCATCATGATCCACACTCATCATGACCCACACTCATCATGACCCACACCATACCTCTGACCCACACTCATCATGACCCACACTCATCATGACCCACACCATCCCTCTGACCCACACTCATCATGACCCACACTCATCATGACCCACACCATCCCTCTGACCCACACTCATCATGACCCACACTCATCATGACCCACACCATCCCTCTGACCCACACTCATCATGACCCACACTCATCATGACCCACACCATCCCTCTGACCCACACTCATCATGACCCACACTCATCATGACCCACACTCATCATGACCCACACCATCCCTCTGACCCACACTCATCATGACCCACACTCACCATGACCCACACTCATCATGACCCACACCATCCCTCTGACCCACACTCATCATGACCCACACTCATCATGACCCACACTCATCATGACCCACACCATACCTCTGCCCCACACTCATCATGACCCACACCATCCCTCTGACCCACACTCATCATGACCCACACCATACCTCTGCCCCACACTCATCATGACCCACACCATCCCTCTGACCCACACTCATCATGACCCACACCATCCCTCTGACCCACACTCATCATGACCCACACTCATCATGACCCACACTTATCATGACCCACACCATCCCTCTGACCCATACAGATCCCTCTGACCCACACCCGACTCTCCCCTTATTATCTATTTCAAAGACCAAAAACCACCTTCAGAAGATGGAGATTGCCTGAGATGCCAAAGGTTCTTTGTACCATCTGTCACAATGTCCTGGAGCTCCTCCACTTTAATGAGTTTAGGAATATCACTTACACTGACACGGGATAAGTAGGCCACAGAAAATCCACTTACACTTCATGTGGAGAAGTCAGTCCTCCTCAGTCTTCAGACTCAGTATTCATGAGTACAATCACCAAATCACAAAAAAGATTATTTGGAGCAGTGACCTCATGCAGCGCTCACCGAAACACTGTGCACACATTGTGCTTTGAAAACAAAAGATTTTTTCTCTTTTGTGTTATTTCTTGTTCTATAATACTGGATGTTGGTTGTCTCTGCAGTTCTACTGCTCCTGGACAGGAATATTGATTAAATAGACCTATTATAACTATAACTACAATATTCCTCTTTGTTCTAGAACCTAGTTCAAACTCAGGTTGTGGGTTTCGTCCTGCTGCTCGTCCAGATTTTTGAGTACGTGCTGCCATTGTACAGCTACCATGTGTTTCTCACATCACACCAGCACCACTTAACTGCAGAGGTTGTTGTTTAGCACCGCCCACATCACCATAGAAACCAGAGGCAGCGGGATACTCCTATAAAGTAAAAGCTAAAACTTAGAAATAGTTAAAGGTGTAGTTAAAGGTGCTCTATGTAACTTCTCTGGAGGAGATCTGCATATCTCCATGGAGATGTTATAGCTTTGCCTGTAATGTTCCACAGTGTGGCATTATTCTATTCTGAATTTATTCATTTCCACGTGTTAAAATGCAAAGAAAACATCTTGAAAGAAGTGACTTCAGAGAATAAACGAGTGAGTCAGTTTGAAGATTATAGGGCTTACTAAAAATAAAGAAAAGTGCACTACTGGTAATGGAGCCCTAGAAACCTACTTCTGTAATACATTTAGCAAATATCCCCAGATGTATTCACGTCTTCTGGGTTGTGGCCGAGGAAGCATCTCTCAGAGCAGGTCATCGAGTTAGTTTTCTCTCGTGTAAATGGGCTCTATCCCAACACTACATTTCCGGCTTCACTCACAATAAGGTCAATACAGGTAATAGTCTAATGCTGCTCTTGTGTATGAAGGACGTAAAGCACTTTGGCTGTTTGGAGTGTGTTGGTGTTTGAAAGCAAACAGATCAATTAAGCAGAAGGTCTGTGAGTGAAAGTGCTGAAACTCACAGTGAAGCCTTCCATTGTCCTCTGGACGTGCTCTTCCATGTTTCTTAAACTCAAGCACCTATCAATCCCATTCTTTCAGCGATCAGTTTACCAACAGTATCATGAGCAGTAATTATTTACAGACAGCTTTCTACCATGTTATAACGTCACGTCATCAAAAACATGCCTGAAGTGGCTTTAAATGTAAGTCGTGCATGTCTGAGTAATTTAGGACCTCTCCTGGGCATTGTTCTGCTGTGAGGCTTTTGACCCGCATGAACAGGAGAGGCCACTTTACTCCTATTTTAAAGGCTCTTCATTGGCTCCCTGGTTCATACAGACTAAACTTGAAAATCCTGGTGCAGACTTTCAGGGCTTTACATGAGCAGGTACCAAGATACATTCAGAACCTGATCCAACCCTATGTTGCCGGCCGTAGTCTGAGGTCTTACAGTCAGATCCCCAGAGGAGACAGATCAGATCTGCGTTCCTTGGACTCTGGATGCTTTTAAAAAGCAGCTTAAAACTCACTTTTTCAAACAAGCATTTTAGTTCTTTTTGTATTTTTGCAGTTTCTCGTATATTATTTTGTACTAATTGTGAACTTATGTTATTTTGTACTTATTGTGTATTAACTCTTGCTTGTGAAGCACTTTGTGACTTTGGTCTGTGAAAAGCGCTATACAAATAAAGTTTACTTACTTACTTACAATGTGATAACTATTCGTTATCAGGGAGGGCTCCAGCCCCTCCCTCTTCTCAGGGAAGACACAACTCGGGAAAAGTGGCTACAGCTCACTATCAAAGAACGTAGGCTGTTTGTTCACGCCATTTTACTGAGGACTGCCTCTTCAACTAAAGCTTGTTGGACTGTGGACAGTAGAACAACTGACTCTAAAGAAGGGTGTCATTCCAACCATAAAGAGATACTACAGGCAAAACTCATTTTTGTCTGTTTTTTTGTTTTTTGGTCAGTTTGCTCTCTCAACACATCGGCTTTCATGTGGAAACAACAAATTGTCCAATCTGCTCCTAAAAATATTTTATTGTTTCATTTAATCCACTCCATTCATAGAAATCTATGGGACACTGCAACTTCAAAGGCCATTTTCTTAAAATGCATTTTTCTCCCCTCGGGACATAAGGATCACCACTTAAAGTAGCTCCTCCACACATCAAACTTTACAGTCTGGGACTCAACAAGATTTTGACGAAACAAACAGAAGGATGTTTTGATATCTAATTCTAAAACAGATTTACTGAAGTAAAAAATGAGGTGAAATTTGAATATTTAGGACAATTTTCAGTCCAATCTAGTTTACTTAAAAACTAAATAAGAAATCCAAAAGCCAAAAACACACATATTTGGGGCATATAAAACTGAAAAATGGACAGAACCAGGTTTACATTTCTTCGCTCATTTTGTACACAAATTAGTTAGAAAAAAACTTACAAAGGGGATTTTAGAGATATTTAAAGAGATATTATGAGATATTATTTTTTGCAAATGAACAACATTTGAAGTTATACAACATGAAATACTAAATCTGAGGTGTATAAAAGTAGATAAAGAAAGCCTTTGTCTACTTGAGTATCCTTACCATTTTGCCGTCCACAGTGTAGAGCCTCTTGACCGCTCCCGTGTCCAGCTTTATGGCGTCAGTGATGTCGCTCATGACCTGCTCAAAGGAGTGGGCGGTCTTCTTGTTCAGCAGGACTCTCACCGCCTTACGAGGCTTCACTCCGCTCCGCACAATGGTCACCAGTTTGGGTTTGATGAAGTCCCTGCTCTCCCTCTGGTCTTTGGAGCCCAGCGGAGGGTGGTGTGGGGAGGTTGTCCGCAAACCGCCCACTGCCCAGTTGGGGTTGACGTTCTTGGTGTACTCCAGCTGCTTGAAGGGCTCTATGGAGGCGCACACGTAGCTTTCTCCTGCGATGATCAACACAACATTGTAAATGTTCTAAATCCAAAATGAGTTCCTCTGTTGACTTGGAGCCTGCTATTAAGGTCTGACATGTCACATTGTCACAATGTATGCATTTCATTATTACTTTTAATGCCCTCACCTGTATTATTCATTATTATTATTAATGGATCTCAGAGAGTAGAGTTGCCATAGCTATTAAGCTATTTCAAATCAAATATTCTATTTCTGAATAGGCAAATAGTCCTCCCACTGAAACCTATAATCATATAGTCATACAAGTATAATACTCAGCTTTGTCAAATCAAACGTCTTTATTTGAAAAAACAATGCATTGAAATTCTATGGGATTGTTAAATGTGACATCATCAGAGTGGTTAGAGACCCATTAAAGGACACATATGCAACAGTGACTTTTTTGAGCTTTTAACCGTGTTCTGTTGTCAAAAACATACCTGGAGTTGTGTTTAGCTTCATTACACACTAGTTTGATGAATCCTGGTTAGAAAATCCTCTCCCTCCGACCGTCAAAAACACTCCCTGCTGAACTCCCTCGACGAATGTCGCTTATCTGAGAATTTTAAATCCTTAAAAAGTACTATGCAAAATTGACTTTTTGGAGATTCCTGTCATGTTATAATGTTACTCCCTCATCAGGCCCAGGAGGAACACCTCTTTTCATGCTTCTCAGGGATGACACAACTCGGGAAAAGTGGCTACAGTTTGTTTTTGACAGCTCACTATCAAAGAACGTATGCTGTTTGTTCACGCCATTTTACTGAGGACTGCCTCTTCAACTAAAGCTTGTTGGACTGTGGACAGTAGAACAACTGACTGTAAAGAAGGGTGTCATTCCAACCATACAGAGTAGTCCGATGAGTGAGTCTGCAACTTGTTTTTGGCTGTGATTCTACACCTGTGATCAGAACATTTTTGGTGAAAAACAGGGCTAATACCATGTACACGAGTGCTTAGCATGACTTTATGTGAAGTGGACTTGTTTTTAGTGGACAGTTTGGACCCGGGAGGACACATGTGGACGAGCTGAAGAGGGAGGGGCTTAGCGCAGGGAGGAGGAGAAGGGGGAGACTGAGAGCGTCAAAAGTGGAAGCGAAAATGATTAAACTTTTGGTGAATATAGTATTTTCATATCAACAAAAGCTAAGATAGTGAGCTATATATGATGTGTGTTAATGTGTGTGTAATACCCTCTTTAAATCATTGCCAGACTCATTCTGAGCATTTCTGCTGCCTAAACACAATCACTGGAACTGCTAACCTGATTAGCATCTTACGCAGTCACTTGAGTCCTAAATTGTGTAAGCACCTTGCAGCCAGTAGATGGCGCTTAAACTCAGTAAGTGCTAGGCAAACAGTCGAGATAATTCAGTTCAATTAGTTTCATTTAGTTTATTATAAACATTTTTTTTAGTTCCAATACATGAGATGCTAAACTTAAGGTACTCAAGAGCACATTTAAAGGCTAAAAGACAATACATAATATTCTTTCCTTTAAGGGACAGAAACTTTAAATAATATATGAGGGTACAACCATCTTTCAAACACAGTCGTTTGTTGAAGCATTCTTTATCTTTAGCCCCAGATTAAATCCCCCTAATCCCTTATAATGAATGAGGCTTGAATTCCATTGGACCAGGAAGTGATGACATCATCGCTTCACAACCTCATTAACATATTTAACTAATATCCCCTACTGCCTCTTTGTGTCATGTACAAATGTGTGTTTTTGTGCTGTTCCATTTTCCATCACAGGACACCACATGAAACTATTCCCATTTGATTTGGAATTTTGGAATTTTTGCACCAGATGCCCGTCCTGATCCAAACAGCCACTTCATGAGTGGAGGACACAGTGAAAACATGAGGGTTGTGCTGTATGTGTTGTTGTTAGACTCACCTTCTGTGAGCTGGTCCATGCTGGTGATCCTGGACGTCCCGTCGATGGAGTAGATGGTCCTCACTCCCTGGGGCAGGTTGACGTTGTCGGACAAACACCGGGTAAGGTCCGCCAGAAGAGCCTCCAGAGACCGGAACCTCTCCTGGGAGACGGCGTACACGATGCCTTTAAAGTACCGGTCACCATTCCTGTAGAAACGGATCTTCTTGGCCTTCTTCTCGGAGCTGAGCGCCTGCAGGGTCCGGGTTCGGTACAGGCTGCAGTGAGCGCTGTGTGTGGGGCTTGGGAGGCCGTTCCCTCTGGAGCCACGGCGAGTGCTCCTCAGGGCTTTGTCCCGCTCATCAAAGTGCTCCAGCTCCATGTCTCTGCTCTGCTCTCAGCCTAAAGAACGAGGTACACAGGCTTTGGTGAATACCTTTCTCACCAAGGTCATCATAAAGGTCTTTCCACATTAAAAAACACACACATATGTGTGAACAAGTGAACTTACATCTGTGAGCTGCTTATGATGTCGTAATACTCCTGTCTCTTTTGGTGTTGTGTTTTCTCTATGGAGATTAGTTCTTTACTCAATGAATTGATAAAAATGATATTCTACTTTGTGCTGTGATGATAGCGATGCATTCGTGTTATGTAGTGCTGTTTCAGACACTCAAAGTGATTTCCGTTGCATTATTCATACACTCCAGCCACAGCTGCCTGAGGCAGACTGGGGGAAGCAAGGCTGTCAATCTGTGCCATCGGCCCCTCCCACCACCACCAGCACTCTCATCAGATTCAGACTGGTGTTCAGAGGTCTCCCATCCAACCAGGCCCAGCCCTGCTTATCTTCAGAGATCTGAGGCTTCGGTGGTGTTTCAGATCGGACACTTCACGTCGGGCAGACGGGTCCAGCACCACGCCCACTTTTAGCAGACTCTGGATGCACTAAACCAAGAGCCAGCAGACATATGCACGTCAAATAATCCGGAAATATCCATGGATTACAAAAACTGTTATTAACAAATCCAAAGAATGGGAAGAAGAAGTATTGGTCATTTACTTCGCCCTATTTTAATCAGGGTAAACTTTGGACCAGTGTAGTTTAGTTATTTGAATGGGACAGTATGTGTTCAGTAAGTCCTACAAGCATCATCAGGACTACATTTTGACACCAACAACATTCTGATTTGATAGAATTACTGAGGCGTTCATCACATCAAATGGATGAGGCTGTAGTTGATTTTAATCCAGTGTGTACTGTCCATGTCTCAGACCTGACACACCCTTGTTCTCCACGCTGTGTGCACCTTTACAGCTTCTACTTTCTACACATCACAAATAGGTTGATAATGAAAAGACAAAGCAGTGACAGACTCCGGTGTGACGGTACAGGACAAAGGCTGTGCTGCAGTCTTACCTCTCACGTGCGGCAGATGCGGATCAGACGGTGACTGTGATCATCATGAACGCGACGAGCGGCGGAAGCGGCGCACGTCCTTCTCTTTGTCAGGCGCGCTGAGGTGGTGCTG
This sequence comes from Rhinogobius similis, assembly GCA_019453435.1. Lineage (NCBI taxonomy): Eukaryota > Metazoa > Chordata > Actinopteri > Gobiiformes > Gobiidae > Rhinogobius > Rhinogobius similis. The sequence continues at coordinate 36,927,628 of CM033625.1, forward strand.
CCGCGGTGCCGCACATGCGGAGAGGAGCGGGGGCATGGAGGGGCGGGGCGGGACTACGCACACTGCGGTGACGCTCGGCGGACGGACGGACCACACGCACGAGCACTACGTACACACCGGTCAGGAAGCGCGCACTTCAGGTGTGTGTAAAAGTACATTCTCTTTGAATTATTCTTTTGATGCGCGTAGCCTGTTTAATTAAAGGTGCACGATGTAACGTTTCTGGTGGATCATTCACTACCTGCTGGTCTCCATGGAGATATCATTCTCAGAGGAGCTGATTCTCCTCCCAGTCGCTTCACTCTCACGCGCATGCTCCAGGTCCTGGTTTGATGAAGCATCAGGACATCATCAGCAGATGGTCCTGACTGCACCTACACACTCTGTCCGTGAAAATAATGAACAGAACCGGCGACCGAGGGCAGCCCTGGCAAGTCCAGTCCTCACTGGGACAGGCCCCCCCTTCATTTGTACTCACTGCATTAGATAATATAAATAGAGTTACATTAAATGAGCTTCTCAAAGATCTGGACAAGTTAAATGTAAACTTTTTAATGTCTTTATTTGACGTTTAAAAACATAAAATAGTACAAGATTCAAACTGCTATGTTCCGGTCATTTGTGGTGAAAAAACATGGCGTTGTCTCTAAAATGATGCAGTGTGTGGTGTTCGAGGACAGTGCTCACATCTGGGCTGGGGTTAGAATGCTCACATTTGGCACACATTCACCTCACATTCACAGGGTCCCCTGTCCTGAAAGGCACGAGCACACTGCACTCACATCAGGGGAGCACTGTGGAATTGTGGGTTGCCACATATTGCCCCCCAACCCTAGGTCTGATTTTTAATCAATAAATCTTGAAAACTGCTTTCCTCACCGCAACTTCTGTTGTCTAGGAACAATAAAGGTCAAGACTAGGGAGAGAGGATGTGTTTTCATTAGAAATGAAAATGAAAACATAATAGGACAAAATAATATTGTGTTTTTAAACATCAAATAAAGACGTTAAAACTCTAAAAAAAATTACAATTAACTAATCAAGACCTTTGAGAAGCCATTGACATTCTAATATTGTTCATATTATCTAAGAAAATTGTGTAAAAATTAGGACTGCAACAAGTTAATCGATTAATGGCAACTGGGAAATGTACTTCCGGCGCTGGTGAGAGCCGGCTGCTGGTTGCAACACGCTCCGTCTTTTTCCAACTTTTTTCGCTTTCTTTCTATTGTAAATACTTTAACTTTTGCACACCTTTTATATTGTATTTTTTATGACCCTGTTTATTTATCCTATTTTATTGCATGCGCCTATTTCTTTCATTCCTGTCCTAAACTGTGTGTTGCAACAGTGGAATTTCCCCATTGTGGGACAAATAAAGGATCTCTTATCTTATCTTAATTGATTTTAGATCTAGTTGTCAGTGAACCCTCCCGCTTTCTTCTGGTCCATCTATTTTTTTATGACCCTTTCATGAGTGGTCCAAAACATCACCTAACGAGGGCCAAAATAATTCAATAATCATTAACTGGCCTTTACACAGATCCAAAACATGCCATGAGCTTTTATGACTCAGAGCAGGAATTGCACAAAAATGCTGTGGAAATGAAAACAACCTTTCATCTGCAAATACTCCACCAGGACGTCCTCAAACGGCTTCACTTCGGCTTTATCAGGGTCAAATAAAGTAAACTTTTCATATTCACTGGCCTTTGGCGTTCTGAACAACTAATCGATTAACTGAAATAAGAATCGCTCAACTAATCCATTACCAAAATAATTGTTGTTTGCAGCCCAAGTAGAAAAATGTTGGCAGGGGAGAGTATTGTGGCATAACACCCGCAATGTTGTACGTATAAGACTGACAACCGCTTTAACGATCCTTCATTGTGTCCTTGGGCAATACACGCATCTTTGCGAACCAAATCAATGAAAGAAGAGATATAACTAACAGAGTGTCATTTGGAGGTCGCCTTTTCACAAACTTGGCTCAGTGCAGTTCATGTTACAGCACATTGCACTTAGCTTTAAAAGCTTATTGTTTAACGCTGACAAGGCACTAACAACATCCAAGATACTTCTCTCAGAAACTTTGTATTTCAGCACTTGATTAAATAGAGGCATTAATAACCTTAAGTTTTTTCCCCAAATATTTCATAATCTATAAAACACAGATAACTAGCTTGATATATCTGGGGGTTTAGATGTATTAAGAGCATAGTGTCACTTTGATAAAAATGATATTTTATTTGTAGACTGAGGCATTGTTAAACTTCATGTAGAGAGTCATACATTCAGCTGCTGAGCACACTAAACACAGAATTAACTTAAGATGGGTCGAATGGTAAACGTCTGAAACCAACTAAACAGTTCTGTAGAAGTCATGACAGATGAAATACAATTTTGAAAAAAGTATTTTTCAAAAAGAATACACAGGGCAGTGAGGAGCTTAAATATTTAACTCCACTTGGTACCGTTAGTCAGCAGAAGGCACAGGATACAGATCTATTACATTACAAACATTCAGAAACAACACACCCGCACAGATCTGGATTAAGGCAATGCATCATCCCACTGAGACCATATGAACACTAGACGAGGGTCCAGGGTTTTAAAACATATATGAGCCTTCAAACCAGTGCCCGCACTTCTAATATAGGTCCTGTTTTTCACTTCATTTCGGATTAAAGTGCCTGTCATCTCTAGAATGTAATCTTTGGAGAAAATATCATCTTAAGCAAATATCAGTTAGCATATAAATATATATTATGTAGAGTTAGGACAATAAACAGAGACACTTTACTGTTCCAGGTTGCGTTCACGACATCTGGAATTTGAGGTAATCTTTTCCTTCAGAGAGCAGCAGTCTGTACAATTCTGTGGGAGTTGACAGATTTGGAAAGAAATATCCAAACAGAAAATTCCCAAATCAATTGTGCTAGTGATTGGGTCCAAAAAGTTACCATATTAATCCTGTGCTGAGACGGTCGCAAAATGAAAGTTAATCTGTGAGAAAAGATGTTGGAGTTTGTGCAGCTCTCCACTTTCTATTGCTTTGACTGGAATGTTCCAAACGTTGCATTAAATGTATCTGTGTCCATAAAATCAAGCTGCAAACCAGAAGAACAACCCAAAACAAACACAGCAGGTCAAATCCTCCAGCTGCAGCCCTCACCAAGTCTAGCCCAAACATGTGGAGATGGTCCCCGGGTGCTGCACCGTCCTGAGGAGCAGCACCGACGCACGGGTCAGTACAGAGGACAATACAGTGTACCTTAACCTTATGTTTTTAAATGGATTTCTTTGCAATAAAACTCCTGTAATTAAATAAATATAAGACAGATATGTTTACTGCCATTCTATGGAACGTTCCAGTCCGAGCTAGAACATTTCCATTGGCAGTTTAGAATCTTGTGATGTCACGTGAACCCAACCTGTCTAAGGCATTGTAAGCTTTGGGCCACTCTTGGCTGACTACTTTCCCGATTTCTCCACTTGTCTGACGGCCTTGTCGTTATTCCCTGGTGTCTCTTGAATGTTGTAGTCATCCAGAATGGCCTTAGCGGTTTCTTTGCCCGTCTTCTTCACCACAGCCTTGATGCCCAGGTTGTCAATGTTGAAGGCAGTGATTCCCACGTTGATGGCCGAGTTGACGGCGTGGTCTGTGGCTTGTCCGGCCGCTGCTCCGTACCTTCATTTGGATCACGATAGATCACAGCAAAAGCAGGAGAAAAGGAGAGGGGGATTTCAAGATTTGATTAGTATGGAGAACAAAGTCAGTTTCCCAAGATGCCATGCAGCTGTGAAGTTCTTTGTGAGGGTTAAAACATGCAGGTGGGGAAGTGGAAAGAACCAAACATAGTGACTTGTGGATGGCCTATTTTTGTGCCAATAGTATGAGGAAATGAGATTTGTAGTAGTTATAAAACTAGAAAGTAGGGCTGAGCAATATGAAGGCAGGGAGATGACGCTGGAACTTGTGATCCCTGAGACAACTTGCTAGTTTGGTGATCGTACTTTAAGTCAGAGTTTCTCTTGTTTATGCCGCTCGATGACGATTACAACTGAACTAGAATCTTAAGTATGTCATTGTTTTAGTGAGCTTTCTGAAGCTATTTGATGGCTCTGTATAAAATGATGTGCATGTGGCTGTTTTGAAATGTGAATCGATGTTATTTGCGGCCTCTTGAAAAAGAGATTTTAACCCAATTTTTCCCAGCCACGCCTCCTGCGTGGCCGCCTCCTACAGTCCAGAGTGCACTCAGAGGTGCTTCAGTCACCTCTTATTGAAGCTAATGTAAAGAGTTCAAGTGTACAGACTGAAATGAAGATCTAAGCTCAAAACACTTGTGATATGACTCTTTTGGCTTGTTGTCCTCCTCTACCACCACGACCAGGCCCCATCTAAGAACCAGAGCACAAGGTCTGGTCAGTGAAGATGATGCATTCGAAAACGAAAAATAAATACTAAATAATCAAATGATTAAACAAAGAAAGTCATTAAAAGCCGGCCCCAGATTTTGAACCTGATGTTCATTTATTTACTCCTGTAGGGGTCGCAGGAGCCTGTCCCAGTGACTTTGGGCCTTAGGCGGGGTACACCCTGGACATGGCAGGCTGTAATGTTATAATCTAGAAGTATTCTGTATTAGCTCTTTGTTTAGGCGCTCGTGTTTCATTGGTCAAACAGCGTCATGGGAACAAGTGCACTAGAAGTTACACCGACTCACCCAGGAGTCTCTACAACGGACTTTAAGAGACGTGACGTGAAGAAAACTGTCATGTGGATCATTTATGAGACACGTGAACCACATGAGAGGAGGAGAAAAGAGGAGGAGGAGGAGAGGAGGAGAAGAGAGGAGGAGAAGGAGAGGAGGAGGAGAGGAGGAGAAGGAGAGGAGGAGGTGAAGAAAAGAGGAGGAGGAGGAGAGGAGGAGAAGAGAGGAGGAGGAGGAGAGGAGGAGGAGGAGAAGAGAGGAGGAGGAGGAGAGGAGGAGAAGAAAAGAGGAGGAGAAGGAGAGGAGGAGGAGAGGAGGAGAAGAAGAAGAGGAGGAGAAGAGAGGAGGAGGAAAGAGGAGGAGGAGAAAAGAGGACGAGAGGAGGAGAAAAGAGGAGGAGAAGAGAGGAGGACGAGAGGAGGAGAAGAGAGGAGGAGGAGGAGAGGAGGAGAAAAGAGGAGGAGAAGAGAGGAGGAGGAGGAGAGGAGGAGGAGAAAAGAGGAGGAGAAGAGAGGAGGAGGAGGAGGAGGAGAAGAGAGAGGAGAGAGGAGGAGAAAGAGAGAAAGAGGAGGAGAGAGAGGAGAGAAAAAGGAGAGGAGGAGGAGAGGAGGAGGAGAAAAGAGGAGAAGAGAGGAGGAGGAGGAGAGGAGGAGGAGAGAGGAGGAGAAGAGAGGAGGAGGAAAGAGGAGGAGAAGAGAGGAGGAGGAGGAGAAGAAGAGAGGAGGAGAAGAGAAGGAGAGGAGGAGAAAAGAGGAGGAGAAGAGAAGGAGAAAAGACGAGGAGGAGAGAAGGAGGAGAAAAGAGGAGGAGAAGAGAGGAGGAGAGGAGAAAAGAGGAGGAGAGGAGAAAAGAGGAGGAGGAGGAGAGGAAGAGAAAAGAGGAGGAGAAGAGAGGAGGAGGAGGAGAGGAGGAGGAGGAGAAGAGAGGAGGAGAAGAGAAGGAGAATGTGTATGTGTATCGTGTGTGTGTATGTGTATCGATTATGTGTATGTGTATTGTGTATTGTGTATTGTGTATATTGTGTATTGTGTATTGTGTATGTGTATGTGTATGGTGTATGGTGTATGGTGTTTGTGTGTGTGTATGTGTATGTGTATGTGTATGTGTATGTGTATGTGTATGTGTATTTGTATTGTGTATGTGTATTGTGTATGTGTATGTGTATTGTGTATGTGTATGTGTATTGTGTATTGTGTATGTGTATTGTGTATTGTGTATTGTGTATTGTGTATGTGTATTGTGTATGTGTATGTGTATGTGTATGTGTATGTGTATGTGTATGTGTATGTGTATTGTGTATGTGTATTGTGTGTGTGTATGTGTGTGTATGTGTATGTGTATGTGTGTGTGTGTATGTGTAGGTGTATGTGTATGTGTATGTGTATGTGTATGTGTATGTGTATGTGTATTGTGTATGTGTATGTGTATTGTGTATGTGTATGTGTATGTGTATGTGTATGTGTATTGTGTATGTGTATTGTGTATGTGTATTGTGTATGTGTATTGTGTATGTGTATGTGTTGTGTATGTGTATGTGTATGTGTATGTGTATTGTGTATGTGTATTGTGTATGTGTATTGTGTATGTGTATGTGTATGTGTATTGTGTATGTGTATTGTGTATGTGTATTGTGTATGTGTATTGTGTATGTGTATTGTGTATGTGTATTGTGTATGTGTATTGTGTATGTGTATTGTGTATGTGTATTGTGTGTGTATTGTGTATGTGTATTGTGTATAAGAAAAGGTGCAGAATTGCAGATTAAGTGAATATGAGTGCAATGTAGAACAACATGCTTTTGATTAGCGGTGCCAAGCATTCCGATGTAAAGAATTAGGGATAACTACATGTATTCTCATTGGGAGAGTCAGACAAGACATTTTGAAGGCCTCTAAATCTGCAAAGTAAGTCAAAAAGAAAAGGTTAAGTACAAATGTGTGGACTGCAGATCTGAAGGTCTATTTCCAAAACATTAAAATGTTTCAATGTTTTTCATCATTTTCTACAAGCTTCCATTGTAGGTTTGCAGAACAAGGAAACCACATTTAGTGATCAGTGTGAGAGGCAAAGAGTAACATGAGAGCGTGCAGACAACAAAGGCATACAGTAACAGACACACATCGTAGTGCTAGTCCAAGTAATAATGAACGTTGTTGGTGTGGACAAAGTGAATCTGATTACATATTTAAGGGTGAAAAAACCAACGGATCAAGCTGAAATAAAGTCTGTGTCATGTTGAGGTGGTCCATGAGGCAGACACAACGCAGAACTTACTTGTGCTTCACAGTGGAGACCGTTTCTGTGGCAACGCTGGTGGCAATGTTCTTAGCTGCTACTTCCAGTCCAGTCCACATGGTCGCAAAGCCTGTGCAGCAAACACACGAGCGTTTGGACAGACACATGGATGAGTCAGTTCATACTGCATGGCATTGAGTGTCTGTGTCATTCTAGCTGTTTTTTATCTGTTCAATTTTCATTTGAAGATGAAAAGGGCATTCCTTCAAACATGCATAGTGTGAACAATCAAAATCAATAATCTGATCATTCCCGAAATCACACAATAATCAGATCTTTGTGTGCATGTATCAAATCCTTGAAATCATTGAATAATTTAGTTAGACTTAATAGCAGGCTGAGAAGATATTTAATCTGATTCATTTGTGTTTTGAAATTTAAAACACAAAGTATGTGTGTTTCATGCTAAGGACAAACCAGCACAAGCCTAAGAGTTTTAGAAGTGGGAGAGCACAGAGCACAAAGGGTAGAAGAAGCCCCATAAGGAGGTGTCTGGTACAATGGCCAATGGTACGCAGTGCACAGGCAGCCAATGACAAGGTGCTATTGATGATTCTTTAAAGTTTATTTACCCTGAACTCCACTGGCTGCGACCACCATGGCCCCGTCGATGTTGGAGCGTCCATCTTTGTCTTTCTTCATGGACTCTGGGATGAGTTTTCCTCCGTGTTTCTTCACATGTGGAGCCAACTCTCGGCCCACAAACCCTGTGACCGTACACACTCCATCCACTGCAATCACAGCACAATAGCCTCAAACTCAAACCACCTGGTACGACATGTTAGCGGGAGGTGGAGGTCACCTAAGAACTGGCTGACTTTGACGGCGCCCCCTGTGGCCTGCTTGGCCACCTGAAGGCCCCTGGTGACAGTGGGGCTGACCGTGGTGGGCCTGTCCTCTGGAGTCATGTGCTCCCTCAGCTTGGACGCTCCTTTGTGGATGGCTTTACCAGTGAATTCTGCTCCTTTCACAAGGCCCCAGCTCAGCCACGATGCTCCTGCCCAAAAACAGAACACTTCATCAAATCTGGAGCACACAACCATAAGATGGACTTGAACTTGCTACTTTGCAGGTAAATCTTGTTGAGTTGTTTAAAATGCAACAACAAAAGAACTGAAAGTAAGATCAAATACACATAGCAGAAATAACTTCAGTCATGTATGTATTAGAGTTTGTACCAACAAGAGAAACTGGGCTGTATGGAAATTTATAAGGTTCCACAAAAGTTTCACAAAATTTGGTAATTGAGAAAAATCTCAATGTACAATAGAAATAATTGTTGGCTAAATGAATTGCTGACGAGTAGACTGCTTAAATAATCGCTAGTTGCAGGCCTACAATTGAATATTTGATTTCCTTTAAGCTGGGGACACACTACACAACTTTCCCAGCTGTGAGAGATTAGAGCGCTGTCCACACTCACGACCAATCTGAGTGAAACAGCCACATCACATGAGTCTGTGCTCAGGCCTCTGCACCGGCTTCAGGCTCAGAATAGACTTCAACCCTCGTGCTCTCGTCGACTGAGCTGTGCACATTTGGTCAAAGAGCATACTTTTTCATATCAGGAAAACAATACTTATTTTATTAGAAAAAACTTGCATAAATTGTATGTTGAGTGATGTTTTGGACCACCCATGAAATAAAAAATGTAGAAGGGGCTTAAACTCTCATGGAGCGGCCTCCTGCTGGTGCCAGAGTCAGGACTAAACCTGGACCGGCCTCCTGCTGGTGCCAGAGTCAGGACTAAACATGGACCGGCCTCCTGCTGGTGCCAGAGTCAGGACTAAACCTGGACCGGCCTCCCGCTGGTGCCAGAGTCAGGACTAAACATGGACCGGCCTCCTGCTGGTGCCAGAGTCAGGACTAAACATGGACCGGCCTCCCGCTGGTGCCAGAGTCAGGACTAAACATGGACCGGCCTCCAGCTGGTGCCAGAGTCAGGACTAAACATGGACCGGCCTCCCGCTGGTGCCAGAGTCAGGACTAAACATGGACCGGCCTCCCGCTGGTGCCAGAGTCAGGACTAAACATGGACCGGCCTCCCGCTGGTGCCAGAGTCAGGGCTAAACATGGACCGCCTCCTGCTGGTACCAGAGTCAGGACTAAACATGGACCGACCTCCGCTGGTGCCAGAGTCAGGACTAAACATGGACCGCCTCCGCTGGAGCCAGAGTCAGGACTAAACATGGACCGACCTCCCGCTGGTGCCAGAGTCAGGACTAAACATGGACCGGCCTCCGCTGGTGCCAGAGTCAGGACTAAACATGGACCGGCCTCCGCTGGTGCCAGAGTCAGGACTAAACATGGACCGCCTCCGCTGGTGCCAGAGTCAGGACTAAACATGGACCGGCCTCCGCTGGTGCCAGAGTCAGGACTAAACATGGACCGGCCTCCCGCTGGTGCCAGAGTCAGGACTAAACATGGACCGCCTCCGCTGGTGCCAGAGTCAGGACTAAACATGGACCGGCCTCCGCTGGTGCCAGAGTCAGGGCTAAACATGGACCGCCTACAGCAGGTGCCAGAGTCAGGACAAAACATGGACCGCCTCCGCTGGTGCCAGAGTCAGGACTAAACATGGACCGGCCTCCCGCTGGTGCCAGAGTCAGGACTAAACATGGACCGACCTCCCGCTGGTGCCAGAGTCAGGACTAAACATGGACCGCCTCCGCTGGTGCCAGAGTCAGGACTAAACATGGACCGGCCTCCGCTGGTGCCAGAGTCAGGACTAAACATGGACCGACCTCGCTGGTGCCAGAGTCAGGACTAAACATGGACCGGCCTCCCGCTGGTGCCAGAGTCAGGACTAAACATGGACCGGCCTCCCGCTGGTGCCAGAGTCAGGACTAAACATGGACCGGCCTCCCGCTGGTGCCAGAGTCAGGACTAAACATGGACCGGCCTCCCGCTGGTGCCAGAGTCAGGACTAAACATGGACCGGCCTCGCTGGTGCCAGAGTCAGGACTAAACATGGACCGGCCTCCCGCTGGTGCCAGAGTCAGGACTAAACATGGACCGGCCTCCCGCTGGTGCCAGAGTCAGGACTAAACATGGACCGGCCTCCCGCTGGTGCCAGAGTCAGGACTAAACATGGACCGGCCTCCTGCTGGTGCCAGAGTGTTTTATACAGTTCAAACCTGGAGTCTTCCTGATGATGTGAGACAGGCCTGTGCTCGCTCTGTTCTGGTTCTGTTCAGCTGTGAGTACCACTGGAACATTTGATCTGCACTCTTCTCATTCATTCATTTTCTCCCGCTTGTTGCGGTTAGGGGTCGCAGGTGACAGTATATATATGTGTGTGTATATATGTATATATATATATATATATGTATATACACAAAATGACATAATGACCCTGCCCAACCGGAATATTGGATGAACCCCGGGACTGACAAAGGCGTATGCCATTAAACATCTCAACGTTTCATCAACAGACATTTTTCATAACATGTTTAGGCTTGGTCATGATGATTTTATTTTTATTTTTTTTAAATGGCAGACATTGTCGGATTTGAATGTCCCCAATGAAGCCTGCGAGCACATTTGTGAGCTGAATGATATGCAAACATCAAGTCTGTGTCACAGGACCAATGGGAGTCTACATAAAAAACAAACTGTGTGGAAAATAGATCCTGGCAGGACATGTAAAAAAATGATATTATGGTCCCGCATTAAGACAAACCTGAAACATAAGAAGTAGGCCAATTTGGATGGAAATGAGCCAGTTCAAATGTGCTTTACATGAAAAGACTCTCCTCTAAACTTGCCTGTGATGATGCCATGTGCCACCTTCTCGCTCCACTCCGGCAGTGTCGTGTCCTCCTCCTCCTCCTCCTCCCCTTCTGCTGCCCCGGTCTCTGCAGGAACCTGATGGGCCAGGGACACCTTCTGACTGAGGTTAATGGAGTCGGCCTCTTCATCTGGAGTCTGCTCAAATATGTACATCAAAACAAAAACACAAGTCTCAGTCACACTTTCCGTGACAAATACAACTCCCAAAGTCTGCACAACAGCTTATCTCATAAGTTTGTCCCTATATCCTTGAAAACTGCAGCTCAAATTGTTGCCTACATTCTGATTTTGTAGATCCATCAACACTGATCACAATCCTTCGGCGTTTAAGCAGTTACACAGAGCCCTGGCATCCGCATGTGCCAGGGTATCAATCTTCATCACGGCTCCACTGCACTGAAGCCCTGAGTGTGACCTGACAGGCAAAGATAAGAGCATTTAAACTCATTATTCTGCTCACCTGCCCGGCACTAATCCTGACAGTGCTGAGCCAGGGACAATGGAAGGGACGGAGCTCAGGGTGAGAGCAGGGCCTGCACTGTGAAGCTGAGCTTAGAGGTTACTTCGGGGGTGACCCTGGGTTTGGGGGTGCTACGAAACAGCTTCACTTTATATTGAGGTACATTTCTATGGGAACATGCCCTGAACTCATAACCTGCTACAGACCAGATAAAGTAAGTTTAGTTTATTTGTTTGTCAGGGACAATACACATGAAAACATTGACCTACAACAGGTAAGACACTTATTATTGCAGGTTAAAGCAATAATAACTTCCACCTGCAGTGGAGGGAGAGGGAGAGAGAGTCATATTGTACATTATTTTATTTGAATAGCGTATTTAATTTAACACTAAAATGTAACTGCACACATTTGGCAGAGAGCTTTACACTCAGTTCATGGCGCTGTATTGAACTTCGCATATGCAATAAGAAGAAGCTGTAGAGGCTTAGGCCGAAACATGTGATGTAAAAGCCACTCCGAAACCCATGGCTAAAGAAATGTGCTCAATCCAGCAGCAATATGTGAGATTTCATTCAATTTGATTTATATAGTGCATTTAAAACAACTTCAGCTGACCAAATATCTCCTGTCTATCCATTAGGAGAAGAAGGACGCCAAGGAGAAGAGATGGGTATTTTTGACATATTAGTACCATTCAAGGTGGCAAGGGCTAGCAGTGATTTTTGAAAAGGTCCATATCCAAGCTTTATTTTTGTGTGTGATAGACGTTTCAGCGATATCACCAGCCCTTGAAGTCTATAAACCCCATGTTCTGGTTTAGGCCATGTGGTACCTATCAGACAAGGATTACTTTTGGTATAATTTAAAAGATAACAATCTTGTCTTTCATTTAAAACACATTTGTTGCACTCTCAGATATTTATTGTGGTAACTATAGAGTCTCAAGCTGTCACGTGAGAATTTTTTTGCAGCATTTTGGCCTAAACTGTTTTACTACAGTCCGGCGATGAGTTGGCCACTGTCCAGGGTGTACCCCGCCTAAGGCCCAAAGTTACTGGGATAGGCTCCAGTCACCCGCGACCCCTAACGGGAATAAGCGGTAGAAAATGAATGAATGTTTTACGACTTCTCCCCTGAAACCTCTAGGAAAATGTCAAACACAGTTGTTTGACATTTTGTGTCTAAAGAGCATTTTAGACATGGGTTTTATACATTTCAAAGGCTGATAAATGTGATATCACTGAAACTCACATGAAAGCCCATCACACAAAAAATAAAGATTAGATATGGACCTGATAGCCCTTGTCATCAGAGCCCAATAACCTCAGACACATCTGACACTGAAGGACTCCAAAAACAACAAACATCCTCAAAGGCCACGTCTCCTTGAACGTTACAGAACTGCAGCTTGGACTTTACAAGAGACACAACCTACATCTACACACAGGGAGGGGGCGCCAAAATGATCTGGGAGCTTTTCCCTTCAGTGGAACAATGGAGCTTCAGGTGGTGCAGGGGGATGGACGGCAAGGGACGTTTACACAAATGGAGCACAGTTCAGACAGTAAATGTCCTTCATGAGGCCGTCTTCACCTCCTGGAAACACTTGCATCAAGCACCTCAACCAATTTATGAAGTGATCAACAATAACAGTGGAGCTACTCACTGAGCTCATGTTTGGGACTTCTGTTTTGAGGGGGTTTCAGGTTGTTTTTTGAGGTGTGGTCCTAAACATTTGATCAGTTGATTCAGTTTAATTGTTGTTTTCAATCAAATGCTTACTCATACTTTCTTTGGTCTCACTCCCATTTCTTGTTGCATAGCGAAGCTCTACCTTGAACCTTATTAAGATCCAACCATGTCCATTTGTCCATTTATTCAACTGGTCTTAACTTTTGATAGGGACTGTATTTAGTGTGTTGTACTAATGTGCAATACATAATTAGTAAAATACTTCTTATTATCTGTGTCAGTATGAGAGGTAGAAAACAAACCTTTGATTTGAAAGAAATAATTATAATAACAATAATAATAATAATAATAAAACAATACAAATGTATTATTATTTTTATAGTGTTATTATTGTTGTTATTGTTATTCATATTAGTAGAAGTATTATACACTACTAGTAGTAGTAGTAGTAGTAGTAGTAGTAGTAGTAGTAGTAGTAGTAGTAGTAGTAGTAGTAGTAGTAGTAGTAGTAGTAGTAGTAGTAGTAGTAGTAGTAGTAGTAGTAGATAGTGCTTTTCTTTTCTAGACACTCAAAGACGCTTGAGACAAGGCCTGTGTGGTACCATTCAACCATGAATGAACAGAGATCGTCAGGAGGCTTTGGGAATATCTGCGTTTGAAAGTAAGACCAGATTTTATGAACTGGTCTTTTGTTGTCCATTTTAACCATATCCATGTCAATAGCCTGGTCAAATCACATGACAAACACTAGATGGCAGTGTCTGATGGGGATATGTCAAAGTTTCAACCAGGGGAAATCATCACAGAAAAAGTGTAGTCAGAGAATACGTTTGACAACATTTGAATATTGAGCCTATTGTCTATGATCAAATTATTAAAAGCAGCCACAAAAACAGCACATTCAAATTTAAATGAATTAATTTAACTTAGGAAAGGGTGCACGGTGGCAGAGCGGCTAGAGCTTTTGCCTCTCAATAAGGAGATCGTGGGTTCGAATCCCAGACCACCCCAACATCGTGGTTTCGAATTCTGAACCACCCTAACATCACACGATCTCTCTGGGTGGAGTCTGCATGTCCTCCCCGTGTTACTGTGGGTTCTCTCCAGGTTCTCCGGCTTCCTCCCACCGTCCAAAGACATGACTGTGTAGGTTAATTGACAACTCTAAATTGTCCCTAGTGAATGAATGTGAGAGTGAATGGTTGTCTGTCCTTGTCCTTGTCTCTGTGTCAGCCCTGTGACGAGTTGGCCACTGTCCAGGGTGTACCCCGCCTAAGGCCCAAAGTCACTGGGATAGGCTCCAGTCACCCGCGACCCCTAACGGGAATAAGCGGGAGAAAATGAATGAATGAATGAATTTAACTTAGGTCAATTTTATTGTGCATTTTTGTACGATACTGAACCTCAACTACAACATTTACAACATTTATCAGATTTAGGATGGATTAGTGAAATAGAATCTTATTGTCACTGGGATAGTAAAATACATCTTGGTCTTAACTTTAGTCCAAACGGTCCACTCCTAGTGTGGAAAGAATCCTTCAGCCCTTTGAGCCATACTTGAGCTGCACTGACCTGCACTCGCAGGTCGGTCATCTGGGACAGCAGGTCCTGGAACAGTTCTCTGTCTGCAGTGGGCAGCTCGGAGGACAGCACGACGCCCACAAAGTATCCCGGCACCGGAGCCATCATGTCCGGGAACATGAAGACCCCCGTGTTACAGAGCAGAACCGGAGACTGGAGGGACATGAGCGGGTACAGCCACTCACATACCTGGAAACACAGGGAGGCAACGTTATGTTTCTGTTACATACACAGCTCTGCAGAAATGTATCTATGCTTATTCAGTCAGAAGAAACAAGGTCCATTATTTATTCACTTATTGAGAGAGCAAAAACAAAAAACTGCAACCTAGGCTTTACTAAGAATTCAACACCAATTTACGGGTCTATTGTTTAAAACTAAATAGTGTCTGTTAAATTATTGTTTATCGATTTTTAACCATCATTAATAACTGAGTCCTACAAATACATTTGGTTGTGTTGTTTAAAGTTATGTTGGAGACTTTCTGTTGCAACATTTGGCCCGGCCAATATAGTATTTACACTGTACGTAAAGATTAGATGAAAGAGACTGAATGAGCAATAGTCAAAGTATTTAGTGATAGCGACGGTTTTAGAGACGGTGGAGTCAGATATCAGTCTCATGACCGGCGGCTGCTCGAGCACATGCGCTGATTAGCATTTGTTCTGCTGAAGGATAACGGTTATAGATTTCCAATAATACATTTCAATTGACTTGATTTGTTTTGGGCAGGTATGGATTTCAATCTATCCCACTAGTCCTTGGCTCTCACCGTTCATATTAAGCTTAATGCTTTTTTCAGGCAAAGTTAAGCGGCTAAGGGTTAGACCTCCAAAGTCAGTCCACTTTCCTCACAATGGGCTGCCTAATTTACTCATTTGGCAAGAATAAAGTAAAATAAACCCATTCTTTAGAATAATACACAGACCAATACAATACATACATGACTGAGGTGTATCAACAATCTGCTATATTGACATTCTTTCTCCCATTTTGAACCACAGCTGCTCCTGCCCTGTTGTTTGGGTGGATGACATCACACTGAAGTCTGAAGAGGTCACATGACCTCAGTCCACAGTTTGCTGGGTCAACAATGAGCTCATCCACTCACTACTTATTTGTACTTTTCCTTACTTCTTTTGACCTTTGTACCACATTTCCTATTTGTTTGTTTTTTACCATTACACACTGCTCAAATAAACAGTGGCATACAAGTCACAGTGTACCAGAGATTGGTATCAGATTTCTGGAGTTAAAATGATATGATAACCACAAAATCTGATGTGAGTATTCTTTGGGGGTCAGAAAAAATAATCATATTACTTACTTCAGATTTAGCTCTTTTAACAATAAAAAAAAAAACCTGACAAATAGCCACAGACACCATGAACTGAACAGACTTTTCCCAATGACTCACTGATCAAAGATCAGGAATTTATACTTAGAGGAAAGAGCAGTTGTAGAGGAGGAACCAACTTAGACCGACACTTAAATGGTAAATGGTCACATTTATATAGCACTTTTCTACCTTTTTTAAGGCACTCAAAGCGCTTTACATTAAGGAACCAGTCACCCATCCACTCACACATTCATACACCAGTGTACGCAGACACTGGGGGCCAGGTGGGTTAAGTGTCCTGCCCAAGGACACAACGGCATTATTCATCTGAAGGAGCTGAAATCGCACCACCAACCTGCAGGTCAGAGGATCTGACCACTCAACTACTCCATGTCTGGAGTGGGATTCAAACTGCCGACCTTCGGATCAGAAGGCACCCACTCTACCTACTGCGCTACTGCCGCCCCCACTTACACAAACTATATACAATCTAAGATAAACAATCAACTTCAACAAAAAACTATTCGTATTAGACCAGCATCCGTCAATCTTTAGCCAAGAATAAGCAAAAGACATGCTAGAAGCATGAACTGAGGAGAGTAGCTGCTGTTGGTAGCTGCTGGGGAGTGTCACGTCCTCTTTGCGTCTGTACTTCACCTCACGTCGTACTCGGCCAAAGCCATTACCTTTTCTTCTCAATATAATCCCATCATATTTTATATGTGATGATACAGTAATATACAGCAGAGGAGAACCTAGAGATAGTTTAGGTTATATTAAAATGTGAAACTTTATTCAGAAATAAATGAAGACTCATGTTGTAAAATCATGTTAAGACTTAGGCCTTAATTTGACCTAAATTATTTTATGGACTTTTAAGACTTTAGACCCACGCAGACACCCTGGAATAAAAAGTGACAGTTATGATGCATGGGAACCAACCAGAGCCCAAGGGCAGACGTCATGTGACATTTTTGTGGCAGTGCTTCCCACAATACCATATCCACAGCGTGGAGTTAAGTACTGTGTGATGATGCTGAAGACTGAGGCAGCCAGAGTTTTATAACTGTGTCCAATACAAGTTAGTGGCACTAGTGTATTGTGCTTCATGGCAATTAACAGTAACAATCAGTAATATTGTTACCATTAAGAACCTAAAAGTCAGCAGAATCATATGACTTCAACCAAAATAAATGTTTAGTTAAATTTGTCACAAAGTCACAAAACTTAAAATTCAAACTTCATTTCAATACTTTTTTGTACAATTTAAAGGGCAATTTAATGCAAGCTTCAAGACCTTTCTAAAGCTGTGTAGACAATGACAATGGAGAAACCTCTCAACCCATCCTCTGGAATGCAGATGAAGCGGTTTTGAGGGGCAAAATTATTGCTATCACCTCAGCCAGAGAGAAACAAAGGCAAAAGAAAAATGATTTGCAGGACAAACTAAATCAGTTGGAAGTGAAACACATCGAGAATAAATGGTAAATGGTCACATATTTATATAGTGCTTTTCCACCTTCGAGGCACTCACAAAGCGCTTTACATCAAGGAGCCGTTCACCCATTCACTCACCCATTCACTCACCCATTCACTCACCCATTCACTCACCCATTCACTCACCCATTCACTCACCAGAGCACGCAGACACTGGTGGCAAACCCTGTGACAATCTCTCTGCCAACTGAGCTACTGCGCTGGAGAGTTCTGAAGTGGCCAGTAATGAGTCCAGATCTCAATCCCTTTTAACACCAGTGGAGAGAGCTTAAAATTGCTGTTGGGAAAAGGCGCCCTTTCAATATGAGAGTCCTGATTCCAGTTGAGAGGTGTAAGACGCTCATTGGTGGTTAGAAGGAAGTGACTGATTTCAGTTATTTTTTTCAAAAGGGTGTGCAACCATATATTAAGTTATGGCTGATATTAATTTTGTCCAGCCCATTTTTTGAGTTTTATATATAATAATAATGGGAGAAACTGAAATTTTCATGAAAAAAACAAAACAAAACAAAAAACACTTTCGGCCATGAAATTCAAAAATATGAGACAGGGATAGTAATGACAATAACAATAATAATAATTGTAACCAAACAAGACCAAATACAATCTTCATCTTTCTACAAAAGAATAAATAAAATATTTTCTGGATATTCTGAATTTACCAATTATGACTGAAGAGCAAAATGAAAAATGGTGCGGAAATACAATGTGCAAACAAAAGACAAAAAAAAAAGAGAGTTACTTATGTAACTACAATTCTATGAATCCCGAATGCATAAGCACTGAATGATCCCTTCACGCATGTGTAGTTCGAGTATCAATACCAGCGTCACACTTGTGACACTCGGATGGCCAATCAGAGGTTATATTGCCGACAGGCATCCATTTACTCATTTCCAGCAGAATCTTCTCATGGAGACACAAGGATTCTGAGTGACCGCGATGCTCTGGCAGTCATTCAGGATTCATAGAAACGTAGTTGCATACATAACTCTCATTCTATTCCATCACTTCTGACTGCCAGATGCGGTGCTTAAGCACTGAAGGGCCGAATATCGGCAAAGTCACGAGAAATCCTGAGGTCAGAATTTACTGAGTGGACCCAGAGAACTCCAGAAACATGACTAAGACTAAGACTAAGACTAAGACAGCAAACCCAGTCACAAAGTCAATCAGTACCTCTTCAAGAAACAGCACATCGCTGAATCATCCAGAAGCAAAGGCCACTACAGCACTACAAGTGCCACAGAAGTCACCTGCTGAAGGAAGTGGTAGACCTGGTGCCTGGACTAAAAACTGCAATCATGCTCCATAGGGTGGTCACTGCAGAAATGGGACGTGTTGTTGATTCAGATGTGGACCTCATTATACAACGTATGGAAATTAGCTCATTAGCTACAAGCCGTTATGTTCAGCGCCGCGTTACAGTATACAATAATACATGTTCATGCACTGACCAAACCAATAACAAAAGGTATGTGAAGGCAACAGAAATTGCAACAACTAGCAATATGTCCTCCAAAAACAATATTCAGAGTACAGGCAGTCCATACATGACAGGAACTGTAACTGGGGCTGGCCCAGCAGCGATCCGGCTTATAAAGGCTGTACCTGGGACCCAACAGGCGCAGGCACAGAGCAACATCAAGAACAAGAATCTGGTCCCATGCCAAGGCACATTATGACAGCGTGAAGGCTGACTGTGCAAAGTGGAGAGGAACCCTGACTCCAATCTAGAGATAAAAAGAACCAACTCCATCAATTGTACCTACATTAAAAGAACATTGTTTTGAACAATCAGGTATAGGTCCTCGCTCCTGATGCACTCACAAGCCTAACATCTGCGGAGTAGATTTGTGGGTAATGCAGTCTCTCTGGGGTGAGGCAGTGCCCATGGGGACACCAGGTCAAACCAATTTGTTTAAACAGAGAAAATACGTGCTGTCTGCATGTCGAAGTATACACCGCTCAGATCAGTGGTGTTCAGGCACAAAATATCAGCCATGAATGAACAACAAGCCCATTCACACGCTGAGAGGTAAGCTTGTTCAGATAGTGAATGAATTACAATCTACAGAGCTGCAAAGGGTGTTCTCCACTCAACCCTCACAGTTACTGCATCAAGGCCAAACGAAGGATGGACATACGACAGCGAAGAACACCTACCCCACAACAGTGAATGTCTCCGTTGGACCACATGTGCAAACAGACCAGTAATGCTAAAGCATGGTCAGTAGTTCAGGAATGAAACTCTGAGCTCAGTGAAACAGCTAAATACTGAGCACCCAGAGGGTAGAGGGGCAAAATGGGGCTTTGAACTGCCAGTGCAGACCGTGTACCTGTAGTACAACGATGGCACCTGAATGAGTGTCCTGGTGGGCAACAGTGCAGACCCATCAAAAAGTGATGGTTCGCAGGGAGTAATACATTTTCCATGAATTCTGAAACCACAGAGAAGTTAACACAATTCCAAAACACTGCTTACAGAGTTGCAGGGTGAATAGTCTGACCCGGCCAAAAAAGGAGGAGGTCACGTAGAAACAATAATGGGCCACTGTCGGTCCATCTGCTGCTATCCTGCTGCGGTGCACAACTGAAATCAGCATCTGATTAGGCAGGTATGGTCAACAAAGCAAAATACCTGCAAAGTAGCATGTGGGAGAGATTTTTGGAGGAAAAGTGTCAGATAATTGAAACTGAGTCAAGTTATCACACTAGCACCATCAACTTTATAAGGGGGGCAGCTACTATTAATTAGAATTGTAGACATCTCAGATGGCTGCAAAAACTGACATGGAACAATAGACTGAATGCACTGTCCAAGCAAGAAGCAAAGCATGTGCTCCACATCTCCTTGTCCTCCACATCTCTGAACCTACTTAAGGAACAAAAACAGCAGCAGGCACGAGCCAAACTGTTTAGACTCCTGTAAATTAAGTAATTATAGCTTACTCAGTAACAATGTGCATAACTGACTAGGCCTGTCACGATAATTACTAGTTCGACTTGTCATTCGATAGGTAAAAACACGCACAATGATATTTTGAGTCTTGATAAATGTGTGCGTGTGTGTTTGGTGGCCACGGCTGCTGCAGTCATGGCTCACTGTGCAGAAAAGACAACAGCGAGGGCGTCGTCCCGTCTGGACCCGAGCCCAACACGTAACATTGGACTGAACCGCGTTAAGGCCCCCATCCAACGGGAGTGGGCGCGCAGAGGTGCTGTGCGCTCTGTGTGTCAGGCACTCCTATCGGGATAGTTCGCTTTAACAGCGCGGCCCGATCAGTCTTGACTTGTGATGTCTGTTATTATCTGGCTTAGGAAATAAGCGGTGCGCAGACTTCACTTTGCAACTCACAAGTTTTCTGCTCATTCAGAGCAACGAGAGAAGCGAGAGGAGTGCATGCACATCACTGCTGAGACTCGCTCCTCTCACGTTTGGCCCTGCGCTCAGAAAAGACAGAAATGCCTCAGACTTTACATTTGACAATATGCCAGTTTTGGGCACAGTACACGACACTGTTAAGTGTGCAGAAGCAGCTTTTCCCCCTCTGCGTAAAGGTAGAAAGGGTTTTGACATGTAACACGCCAATTACATTCAGCCCTGCTCTGCATCCACCCTTTTAGGGACTGAGAGTGAAACCTTTTAGGCCAACATGGCTTTGGCAGGCAGGCAACAGCACTCAGGCCATCTGTGGTGGAGCAGCCGACTTAACCTAAAATCAAAGTCCAGAGTTGTAGAGGCACCTGAACTGGAGGTCACCTTCTCCGGTCAACAGGACAGACTAGCCAGGCCCTGTGCACAAGACATGCATAACAGAATCTCACAGGCCCCAATAGTGAGAAGCATCCATAATAATGGATGAACAACTTTGTCAATCTAAAGATGGAACAGAGAAATGAAGCATTACTTGCACGATAATCTGAGAAAAGGGAGCTCACAGGCAACCCATTCAGCATGTTGAAATCTTGTAGACCGAAGCCCATGCTGTAACCACCAGCAAAATTCATAACAGTAAAACAATGAGCAGAGAAGAGGGAATCTGCCACATGAACCAGCAGAGATGGACAATTGACACGCTGAAGCATGGTCAATGGATGTCAAGGTTAGTAGTGGTAAACAGATAATCGGTTAATAGGGCAGGGCATTAGTCGACCAAGATTTTTTTAGTCGACTACAGCCCTACAAATAAGACACTATAAGTGTAGAGGCCCTCACTGGAAGAGGAGGCGCACACTAATCCATCTCACACAAAACTGTTCAGTTCTGAAGATGGCTCGCAGTTAAGAAGCCGAAACATGTCAACAAGGTAAATATATCTCCTAATTTATTGTCTTTAAGAAGAACACAAGTGTGGATATTACTTAAGAAGATATAATGAACGTTGTTGAAATAAACAGTAATTTGGAATTTCTTAAAGGATCCTAAGGGTTATGGGAAAAAAACACCCAGTGGAAGACTAAAAAAAAAATGACCCCAGCACTGAGCCGGAGCATCCGATTGAGTGTCTGTCAAGACACTGGACGATCCTCGACCCAAATTAAGGATGTTACTGGTGCTGACTGTAGCGCAATAACCTCAGACACATCTGACACTGAAGAGCTTCAAAAACAACAAACGTCCTCAAAGGCCTCGTCTCCTTGAATGTCACAGAACTGCAGCTTGGACTGTATAATACAATATACGCTTAGTTCTGATTTAATATTCAAATTACACTCAGACTTAAGTTGAAAATTGACATTTTTGACAGACTTTAGACTAAAAGGGACTCTTGATGAGCTGTAATTGGATTTAACTGGATGTTTGGTGCCATTTTCTGATTCTTTGTGTCGTGTATGATGTTCTGAGAGTTAAAACAGTCTCTCACCTGTAAGAACGCTGGTGGTCTGTTGGGCATCCTGTCTGTAGCCTCATGGCTGAACTTGACCAATCGAAGGAACCCTGGGTATGATGGTGCGCTCACGTCTCCTTCGGGCGTCACAAAGAATATTTGGACTCCATGTGGAATGTACAACAGCTGCTCTCCGTCTTCCCAGCCCACGCTCTGAGGAGAAGGGCTGGAACGTTGACTGCTGAACATCCCTCCAGAGTCTGTGCCGTACGAGAGGGACACATGACCGTCAACTGCCTGTGGGGAGTATGCCGGAGGCAGCCCTGTGGGGGCACCAGGCAGTCCTTCTAGGGCGGAAGCACCAACTGGGACTGAAAGAGGGAAAATCACTATAAATGGTGGCAAAGGTAGCAGTTACCTTAGGTCTGGTCGTGTCCTCTGCCAAGAACTAAACCTCTCTGTGTCCCTCTGGTCTTTTTCTGTGCCAAACCTACTGTAGACCTCTACAAACATGTTTGTTCAATTTTGATTGATTTTGATTCAATCTTATCTCAAATATAACACTATAGAACAGGGCTATTCAACTTTATTTTACAGAGGGCCACATTTTTTCAGTGCCGGAAAAAAATCCAATGCTTTTGAAATATGAAAAAAATGTAATACAAAAGGCTTTAACAACAAACCAGGACTAAGCCAGATCTAAACCAAGACTAAAGTAGAACTGAACCAGGCCTAAACCAGATCTCAACCAACAACAAGAGATCAAATATTTTGTATATTTTTGGCAGACCTGAAGTTGAGTAGCCCTGCTATATTATGCTTCCACCGTACCTCCACCTGCACCTGCTCGTCCTGCCCCACTGACCACATGATTGGGCAGTGGTGGTCTCTCCGGCTTGTCTTCTGTTGACATATTGGGGTACAGTCTACTTTCGGCAGCAGTTTCCAGAATGGCGAGTCGTGTTGTTATGTTGTTGAGCGTTTCTTGCATCTTGTTTTGCATTTCACGAGCCGACTGCCAGGCGCTGCCCACACACTCGTCCCCGCTCGATGGCACACTGATGGCCCTGAGAAGGTGACGGCGGCCGCTCTGGTACAGCTCCAGGGCACGGGCCTTGTCCCCAGTCTCATCCGCGCTCAGGCCCTGGTTGATGCACTCGAAGGCAGACTTGTAGCCATCTTGGATCACCTGGAGGCGGGCACTGTCAAAGGCATCTTGTTTGGCTTTCTCCATCCCCCTGAAATAGACAAGAAACAAGTTGAGTATTTGCACTGGGCGTCATTCGATCACTGACCATCTATGGACTTAGTTCAAGTAAATCCTGGAGAGTTAATAAAAAATAAATAAAATCCTTTAAACAACTTTTTAACAGGAAATACCTAATTATTACTTTGAATGAGATGCATTTAAGAGTAACTGAATTTAATAATAATATAAAGTTTAATAATCAATACTGTTTTTAATCTAATCTAATTAAAATTTACCTTTATTTAACCAGGAAAGTCCCATTGAGATTAAAAACCTCTTTTACAAGGGAGTCCTGGCTCCAAATGTGGGCTATAATAACAGTAATAGTATAACGTAGTATTTTGTTACAGCAGTAGAACAGAGGCATATACTTTTAAATCATGTTTATTTATTGTAAATTGCTGAGTCATATACTTAAGTACTGACTATAGGCTGAATCTACTGGGCTGAAAAAGTCAGTTATACATAGATCAATTCAACATGAAATTTCAATGCATTTTAATCCAACATAAAAAAGGAAAACATACTTTTTTTTAAGAGAAAAGCCTGGAAACATTTTTACCACGAGGCTCTTGGTAAATACTCAACCCTAGAACCAGTGTCAATAACAGTGAGGATGTCTGATTGAGAAGTACTAGTACTTAGTAGTACTTCAGTAGCTAATAGCAGTAGTATCATCATAGCAGTAGCTGTAAGTAACAGCAGTATTATTGGTAGCCCCGAAGGCATTCAACAGTCAGAAGAAGTAGCAGATAAAAGGTAAATAACAGGAAACGCAAGTCGTCATAGTAACAACTTAATAAAAAATCAAGCAAATATTCTGTGAGCCAACTAATAATAGTGAGCAACATCACTGGAAGTAAATATTTCCACAGTTCAGATGTGGTTTGTGGATCTGCTCAGAACACTCTCTCACCAGGACCGTTAGCATGTGCAAACACCAATTTAGCAACTTCTAAAATGTTTTATCAACTAATGATAGCTCTCATTTCTACAATAGCAGATTCAGTTACGAAGTTTACGAAGATATTAGCTGTATTTGTCGTTGCTTTGTGTGCTAACGGTGTGCACTTCTTACCTGCGCAGGAGGCTCGGCGGAGGAAGCGACGAAGACAACAACTGTTCTTTTGGAGAAAGTCGCTTCTTTATAGGTTTCAAGTGCAGCTGTGAGACAGAAAGAGGCTGAAAGAGGCGGATATGAGGCCGCGGCGGTGTCAGCTGTCGTGTCCCGTGTCCCTGAGGAGAGTGACAGCGGGACAGGGTGGACCTGGCAGCGGGTCTGTTAATCACGTGTTTCTGGTTGTTCCACTGAGAGGCGACACAGCGGACATGCGCATGCGCGTGGAGCTATCCACCATTTCAAAGCAAAAACTGTCACAAGCAACGAGACCTTTACTTTACTTTTCGTAATCAGTAACGGGGAAATATGATATTGAAGAGTTTTGCTGGTAAAGTTTTCAAATATAACGTTATATGCCTTTTTTTCCTTTTACGGTAAAAGAAGGGTTTTATTTTGAAGTGAAAGCGGAATTGGTACGTAATAAAAATAGTTGCTTTTGAGGATTTGGTTGCACTATGGTTAGAGTCCACGAGAGGACACCACGCAGCCAAAGAAAGAAACAGCAACAAAAAGAAATACATCTGCAGATAAGATACACAAAGGGACCAGATCGCTGCAGATTTCATTGCCTTTGGGTTATCACAAGGTATATATATATATATATATATATATATATATATATATATATATATATATATAAAAGTTGACAATTAAGTTGTCCATGTTCATTGGTCCATTTGTAAAAAGTCCAAAAATCGCATGTTTGTTGTACAGTTTATAATTTCCACATAGACGGCTTGAAATAAACAATTAACCAAGTCACATCCTCCCAAAATGTCTTTGTAAATGAACAGTTCCAAAAACAACAGTTTCTGGATTCAAACCACAAAATGAACAATTAACATCCAAATCTTTCTTAAATTGACAAAAGTTACAATTACATTTGCTTTAAAAATGTTTTACGGGGTATATTTTGTAAGAGATTTTTTATTGAGAAAATACTTATGTTAGTCTCATATCATATTTTCAGAAAAATACTTTTATTTTGTTTCACAATATTTGAGTTGTTCCATAAATAGCCCCTCTGAGGCAGGAAGTTCAGTTTATAGATCAAACTCCATGCTAAAAGTACCTGCTAGTGGAAGTTAGATGGAGAGGTATTTTGGTTATTTCATAATTGCATAAAAGAAGAAAAGGCAGACCTCCAACTTTACAACAGTTTTTTCAATGTAATGAATTCTGTTTTTCCATAAAAAGTTGAAGAGTATGTGATCTACATTAGCGTTTTGTTGTCTAAGGAATGTGATGAAGCAATGGTCTCGAGATGCCTTCAGCTTTAGATAAAAGACAACACGGGGCAAAAGGGACAGATGCCAAATGGCAAATGAAACGATTTCCAGCTTTTTTAATCATGGAGCTAAAGTTAATATTTTCCCTGACCTGCTGATCTTTCATTATCTATACCTAAATAACTGACCTTATCTTTGATAGAATTGTTACATACAGAGAGTTGGCCACAGCTTTTAAGTGGGAACAACTCCCATTTCTTCAAATTTAAGTAAATACCTGATGCTTTGGAAAACATTTCTATTATTTGAAGTGCCTTGGGAACCTGTTCAGAGTCTTTTAAGAGAAGTGTAGTATCACCTGTCAGTTGACTTATAAGATTTTTATTATTTTTTTGCCTGCAATAGAAATATCTTCAATAGCACTAGATTTCATCAACAAAAATTGTGCTACCAGAAGGAAAAGATATACTGGTAACTACACATATTCCTGTCTTAATAAAGCATGAACAAAGGCTTAATTCATAATTAATAAGTAGTTTGGCAAGAATGATTCAGGATTAGTAACTATTTAACTAATAATCCAACCCTAAATCCAAACCCTAACCTTAATTAAGTAGTTACTAATCCTGAATCATGTTTAATAAACTTTTTTTCAATTTGTTCATGATGAATTAAGTCTTTGTTAATGCTTTGTTAATGAAAAATAAGATGTAGTTATTATAAAGTGGTACCGATATACTGACACAGGGCATCCTTGGCAAATTTCTCTTTCCAAAAAGAACTTGGGGATGGTGCCATTGATTAACTTTACAGAGCCATTTCCATTTGCATAGAGTGTTTGATGGCATTATAGGGTCATACTTTGTCCCCTGGTCCAGGTCAGACTTTTGCTACCTTAATGCTGGTAACACTAGCTCAAAGAGGCTGTACTTGTCGCTGGAGGCTGAAGGGGCATGTGACAGTCCACATATGGTGAACGCGTTTGAACCAATGACTGAGAACTGTGGCATTTGAAAGGCCGTCAGTGGAGGAGATGTTTGTATCCATGCACATCCAGGCACAGAAAGAAAGCACAGCCGAGGAGACACTTGTTCTCCTACAACAAGTCAAAGAACAAGAAGGACTCATATACGGGACAATAAAACAGATCCGAAGCCCCACAATGTAAGTATACGCTGTTCAGCAGCGGTTGTGATCAAAACTCATGGCTGCTCAGGCCAACGCTCAAGGTTGCGCACACTCGAAACACCGCTCATGGCTGATTGACCAGTGTCCAGTGACGCAGACCACCACTCCCGGCCACACACTAGGTCACAATAGACATTCTGAAGAGAGTGGAAGGCTTCATAAGATATCAGGCCGAGCTCACTCTTGCCTGAGCAACTGGTGCCCAGCCGTGCCCTGCTTTTCCACGGTTATGTTTTCAATAAAACATAAAAAAAATCACACCTGAGTTCTTTTTAGCTTTTTGTAGCCGTGGTAAAGGTACGCATGTGCTTATATGCTTCTTCTTCTTTCAATTTAATGCAGACTACAAACTAACATTAAAGTGCATGCCGTCACCTACTGTATCGGAGTATGTAACTCCATGCCTTTGGGAATCATATCACTATCTAGTAATTAACCTTGTGTCATTGAAAAAAGAAAAAAGCGCCTTCAAGACCAGGTTCTAGTTCACCCCCTCTCCTAACAAACCCTCAAGACCCCACTTCCTGCCAGCTTCTGTAATTGATCTTTTCAGTCTCTCTCTCGCTGCATAATACTTTACACACTCTATCAATACATGCGCCACAGTCTCACTCACATCACATACTGCACACTTATCTGTATCTTTTTATTCTGTGAAGTGTAGACTTTAAACCTGTGTGTCCCAACCGTGAACGTGTAACACAGTACTGTCACTTCTGCTCACATTAGTGAATGCTTGGCTTGTTGAACCAACTGATTTCTTAATCCTGTAATAATGTCTCCCTTTATTGTCACTGTCCCAAGTATCTTGCCACACTCTCAATCTACGCTGATGAACAACAGACTTAATTTCAAACCTCCCAAGAGGAATGTGCGAGACATTATTATAATTACTACCAGTGAGTGCTGTTTTTGCTAACTCATCCGCAGCGTTGTTACCTTGAACTCCTACATGGGGGGGAACACGGCAGAACCCAGCAGGCCCATCGAGGCAACTGTCAAAAACAAATTGAATTGAATTAAATTGAATGTGAATGCCCAGCTGATATAAGTTCTTCATTGGCAAATTCATTTCAATAAGGAGATCTTCACGGACACTCAGTCCGGAGCCCAAACCGCTGCTGACTCTGAGCAGATAACAACCAACAAGGCTTTGACTTCTTCTACCCACTGTAAGCCTAATACTACAGCTGTGATTTTGGCAGTGTATACAGATAAATTATCAGAAAGTTGCTTAAAGATACATTTATCAAATTCTGGAATGTAAACCCCCACTTCTACGCACCCATCACTCCTGTTCCTTTGACCCATCTGTAAAAACAGACAAACAATAGGAGTACTAATTTTCCAGATACTTTTGCGCAAGAAATCCAATATAATAGTTTTTCTCCAACCATTCTATCTTCTTCTTTAACAAATCCAAATCAACTTGAGGTTGAAGAAGCATCCATGGGGCAATAGTACTGTGAACCACTGCAGGAGAGTGGCTAATGGATTCAGTTTGGTAAATTCTAATCAAATCCCTTCCTTCCCAACTGAAACCTTTACCCGGGCCTTTTCCATACTCCCAACAGTGCAAGATCGTGGAGGCACTGTTTAATTGTCCTTGAATTCTAGTCCAGTATGAAAGAGCAATCTTTAACCTTCTCAAACACACACACGTAAGACACACTCTTAAAGCTCTGTACTGAATCCTATCCAGTTTCTCAAGGGAAGATTCATAAAACCTGCTTCCTGTCCCCAAGAAGCCCCGGATCACTGTACTTAAAGACTTCAGGACTCTGGCGCTGACGCCTGTAGTCATGAAGTCATTTGAGCGCCTGGTCCTGCCCCTCCTTAAGTCCTTCACCTCCTCCGCCCTGGACCCACTGCAGTTCGCCTACAGAGTCAATAAATCTGTAGACGCCATCAACCTGGCCTCCAGTTTTGTGCTCAGCTCCTAATATGCCTTCCCCGTCCTCCCATTTACCACAGTCCAATCGAGTCAGGGCACCTTTCAGTCCACACCATGAATAATGCCGTTGTGTCCTTGGGCAGGACACTTAACCCACCTGGCCCCCAGTGTCTGCGTACACTGGTGTATGAATGTATGAGTGGATGGGTGACTGGTTCCTTGATGTAAAGCGCTTTGAGTGCCTTAAAAAAGGTAGAAAAGCGCTATATAAATGTGACCATTTACCATTTACCATTTACACCAGCCTGCGGAGACAAGTTTGCAGCCACCATTCCTGAGACCACTTGTTCCTCCGAATCCATATGCCTTACCTGTGCATCCATTAATACAACTTCATGCCTTTTCAGCAGATCCTTATGCACAGTCCTGTACAATGTCCAGAATGGAGCTCCTGGTCAACAGCACTTACCCAGTCCTCTGCCCTCACATCCACCGCAACATCCTCCAGAACCATCCATTGGGCCATCCAGACCTTACAGTTCAAATATCATCTCCTGCTAGATCATCTTAAGCTTGATACTGCCCATCATCTTGCTTTGGCCTATGCTCATCACCCCCTCCCATACACCCGGGCCATGGCTGCCCTACAGCAGATCTATGGCCAACCCCAACAGCTGGTCTTACGTGAGATGTCTGCCATTTTCAATTTCCCCTCTATACACCCCAGTGATCCTCACAGCTTCAGTGACTTTGCCATTCGTGTACGGGCTTTGGTGGGTATGCTGCAGTGTTTGGAGGGCAGAGAGGGTGATGCTGAGCTCGCGTGTGCTTCCCATGTACAGCAGCTACTGGGAAAACTGCCTTCAGAGCATGTAGCCAACTACGCCAGGTACAGTCGCACCACCAGACCTGGGGTTCCCTATAACCTTATTGACTTTGCTAATTGGCTGGAAGAAGAAGCAGAGTGCCACGCTGTTGCCACACAGTGTCGTGATAGACACAGAACAAGCGACACTCAACCTAAACCTCATCACTGTAGAGCCCCTTACTCTTCAAAGGCCACCGTCCTGTATGGAACAAGCCATCCTCCTCGACATTTTACCGTCACCAGTCATGTGCTTTCTGTGCTGCTGACCACCATCTCAGTGTTTGCCCAGACTTTCGACAATTATCCTCCCAAGATGTAAAAAAATGGATCAGAGAGAAAAATAGATGCTGGAGATGTGCACGGAACCACAAATCTGCAAACTGTGACCTACAGAGAACATGTCCTAAATGCAAGAGGAAACACCTTGGAGTCCTGCATGATAGTCAGCCTTCTCATGGGGCGGCCAAATGCTGCACTTGTGGGGACCGAGCGTCAAGATCATCCTGAGCAGACTATGGACCCAAAGAATTTTGTGTTTTATCAAATATGCTGCACATATTTGAGGGGCGGCTGTACAAAATCCCTCAGTCTGTCTGTTTCCCCCTTAGCCCCACCCATTGCCCTGCCTTAGGCCCGCCTCTGGGCAGCACCTTGCTCCGCCCTTAGAGTATAATTGCCTCGCTCATTCACCTGTTCACCCCCTTTTGTCCTGTGCTGAGGCTGCTTGCGAATTGTGGAGATTTTCCCTGTCCAAATGGAATAGTGCGTGGATGACAGTGAGTGTATTTATGTAATAATTT
This sequence comes from Rhinogobius similis, assembly GCA_019453435.1. Classification (NCBI taxonomy): domain Eukaryota; kingdom Metazoa; phylum Chordata; class Actinopteri; order Gobiiformes; family Gobiidae; genus Rhinogobius; species Rhinogobius similis. The sequence goes on from CM033625.1 coordinate 36,958,188, forward strand.
TGTTCCTCCTCTGCTTTATTTTCTGCTACATCTGGTTTAATCATTTACCACTGTCATTCACCACTAATGCATTTGTCCTTGTCCTCACCTGCAGAAAAACCACTACTCCATACCTTGCTCCACAACCACCAATGCCCCTCTCGTCACATCATCAATAAATGTTTAAACCGGAATTGGTTGCAGAGTCATTCATTACGTTGAAGACATTACCTGGAACCATAAATAATAAGGATACAAGCATAGCAATTCTTTTCAGTTAGCGTAAACCAAAATGCGCCTATTACTTAAATGCTTTGCACACTTTACTTTTCCAACTTGCGTTTCAAACGCTTTTGCAATAATCAGCAAATGAAAGGAATCACACAATTCAAAGAAAGCTTTCCATTCCTGGCTAGCATTTCCACTGGCTTCAGCCAAGCAAACCCTTTTCACCGTGTCATCGTTTCAACACTAGAACTACTGGAATCGTAACTGCTCGATTTCTTTTTCCTCTTATGTCCTGCTTTCTCCCAGTCCATTCCCCCAGAATAATCCCACGCCTCCTCCTCATTTTCCAAAGGCATGGCAATTACACTCACGATACAGTTTGAAAGCACTGCCAACCCGCCTCTCGTCCAGTTCTTGTAGCAGTTCCTATATGCTTCTTTTAGTACTGGCAGGTAGGTGTAGCCTAAGGCTTCCCCCCCTAGTGGCACAGCTGTTGAGACCCAAATACTACTATCAGCACATCCCCCTCTCTTTAGCTGAAAATAAATCTTGACATAACCAGTACTAGGTAATCATAGATTGTACTCCATCATTGTAAAGTGACATCTTAACATTGAACCTGTGCAAACAATTCAACAGCTCTTACATGCTTTTTAGCACAACCAAAGAACATATCTATAATGTTAGAGCGTATTGATCTTCTGAGCACCAGTGATTGGTCATTTTGCTCTAAAACCAAACTCTATAGGTGAGTTTGGTTCTCCACACTGTCCATTTTGTGATTCCATTGTCTCTTCTGTTTTTAGTGGACTCCTTCCGTTTCTTCGTAGAATCAGTCCATCTTCAGTTTGCACATTGTAGGATCTTGGTCTTGGTCTATATGTTTGCATCTTCCACTCTGGCTGTATCTTTTGTGGTTTTAGGCTTTTTGAAGATTTGTCAAAGTTAGCTTTTTGTCTCTTTTGCAACAGTTTCATTTTAACTTTCATGTGTTTGTGTAACTTTGCAGCTGTTTAAGGAAGCTGGTCCACGGTTGCCTTCCCATTAGTATTTCTGCAGGAGATTTGCCATCTTCTAATGGTGAAGCTAGATAACTCAGCAGTGCTAGATAAGTATCTGCCTTGCTGTTTTTTCCCTTTTTTTAGTGACTGTTTTACAATTCATTCATTTCTACCGCGTGTTCCCATTAGGGGTGGCGGGTGACTGTATCCCAGTGACTTTGGGCCTTGGGCGGGGTACACCCTGGACAGGGGCCAACTCGTCGCCGGGCTAACACAGAGACACGGACATTGACAGACAACCTTTCACTCTCTATGGGCAATTTAGCGTTGCCAATTAACCTAACACATGAATGTCTTTGAACTCTGGGAGGAAGCCCTCCTCATTGAGAGGCAGGAGCTCTAGCTGCTCTGCAATGTGTACCCAATGTGTACACCTTTTTCTGGTTTTCCATTTGACTGAGGAAACAATGGGCAGGATATCACTTTTCTAAAGTCATATTCCTGAGCAAATAGTAGGAACAATCAACAAATATAGCAAGGTCCATTGTCACTGTAGACAATTCGAGGTATTCCATGTCTTAAGATTGATTAGTGTGTAATAACACAAGCGGCAGAATTATTTGACAATAGCGTCATCTCTGCATGGTTTGACAAAGAGTCTATTGCTAAGTTTTTTTCCATTCAGGTGGAAATGTCTGTTCCCAGCTTTTGCTAAGGCTCGTCTGGAATGTCTATTATTGTCAAAGGCTCTTTTTGTCATGAGCCACCAGGATCTGCTCCTCCCTCTTCCTCTTGTTCTCCTTCTCCCCTCCCCTCGTGTTTCTGTGTTAAATTGCAGGTGTGCTGGATTGCTGGCGTCCACCTGTCCCTCATCAGTGGGGGATTTAAATCCCGGCTCTCCTCTCCACCAGCGCCAGTTTGTCCGTTTACGCCAGTGGTAACGAAACTCTTCTTGCACCATTCTGTACGTCTTCCTAGACTAGTTTTTTTTTTTTATTTATTTATTTGCTGACACCGTGCATATTTACAATTATGGTGATATATAATATACAAATCTGTACATATAACAAAACTAGACAGTGAGACAAGTGACAATATAACATACTATACACAAACGAGACATACACATAAACATGGAGACACAGGATACACAGACATAGCAACAAGAAGGGATGGGGGGTAGAGATGCTGGTAACAATGGGAGGAGAAAGAGAGAGGGGTTGGGGGTGGAAATATATATTTAAAGAAAAAAAAAAAATATATATTTATATATAGATATATATATTATATATATATATATATATATATAGATATATATATAGATATATATAGATATATAGATATATAGATATATAGATATATAGATATATAGATATATAGATATATAGATATAGATATATAGATATATAGATAAATAAATAAAGGGAAGAGAGATAGCTACAAACAAAATAAAATAATATTAGTAGTTTTTGATTAATGAAGATGTGTTAATAACTTTATATACTTGATCTGTGGCTCCTTGGGTATGTAGGTCAGGGACCCCCCCTACCACCACCCACTAGCCAAACGTTAGAGAGAAAAAAATGAATAAATAAATAAACCAAACCCCTCCCTCCTCAGATTGTCATCACGCTCGTGCCCTGCTCAACCCCCGTCTAATTCTTTTTCTTCTACAAATGTATATCTTCAGTTTTGTTTTGTTTTTTTTGTTTTTTTCCCTGCCTTTGTGTGAGATGCATTAAAATAAGCATTTCGCTTACCCTATACTAATTGTTTGTTTGTATTCTTCATTACTTAACTAGATTTATGTGTTGCATTAAAATTGTTCGGGGCAAGTGTGGGACAGTACTGGGGGGAGGTATGATTCAAGGCAGATGGAGAGTGACAGATTTGAGGCCCAGGCCCCACACCCACCACAAGTCCACTTTGATACCTTTAATTCAAGTTGTTAATCCATGAATACAATTTACAACAAAAGTTTTGAGGACTATAATAAATGCAAAGAAAAGAAAAAAAAAAAAAAAAAAAAAAAAGGGGGGGGACTAGAGGAGAGAAAGAGGGGAAAAAAAAAAAAAGATATATATATATAGATATATTACACTTATATATGAGTGACTGTAGAAGATATATATGCTATAAGCAGTTGTGTATAATTGAGAAAAGATGAAACCTATATGGAGGATTGTACACGTGGCTTTTAAATTTAAATGTTGTTTAGATTTTGTCATTTATTTTTCCCATGATATTTTAAGTTGTTATAATTGTAGAAAATCCAAGAAATGTGTCCAGGTTTCTTTGAAGACTGACATATGCTTTGTTTTCGGCAGCCAGTTGTTCTACTGTTATATGATTTGTAAGTGCATTGGTCCAATGAGTAATATTACAGTTGTTTTTGCTTTTCCAGTTTTGGAAGATTATTTTCTTTGCGATAGTTAATGAAGTCCGGAGTGTGTTATGGTATTTATGGGGCAGTTTAATTTCTGAAGTATCTCCTAGAAGACACAGTGATGGGTTTAATGGAATTCTGCAGCCAAAGATAGTGGAGAGTCGGTTTGTCAGTTACTGTAGACCAAAAGGAGTGGACCGGTGTGCAATCCCACGTGGCATGCAAGTAACTGTCTGTGTAACCTAAAGTGCATTGTGAACAGATATCAGTGTCTGAAAGTTTCATTTTATGTAATCGGTTTTGTGTTAGGTGCGTTCTGTGAAGCGTTTTATATTGTATTAGTTGTAGGTTAGTGTTGGGGGTCATAGAAAATGTATTTTGGCATATACTAATCCAGAAGTCGGGGTTGGGAGAGATACCCAAATCCTTTTCCCATTTGACAGATGGAAGTGTGATATGCTGTTTCGAAGTCATGATTAATTTATAGAGTTTGGATGTCAATTTCTTTGTGTTTGTGATTTTTAGAATATTGTCTATCAGTAAAGGGGAAGTTAATGTATTTGCAGACAGAACCGTCTTAGCCTTTATTAAATGTTTAATTTGTTGATAATGGAGGAATTCTTCTCTCCCAACCCCGTACTTCTGAATCAGTGTGTTGAATGTAATGAAGGAGTTATTTTCAAAAAGATGATGTAAATGAGAGATTCCATTTTGATGCCAACTTGGAAAATAAATGGGGGACTAGTTTTTTGATCGAGTATCTTTTTTCCGTCAGTTGGAGATTTTCCCTGGAGCTGTGTCCTGGAGCTACTTTATTTTTTGAAGACCCTTTTTTTTCTATGTTCTTTGTCTCCAGTGATTTTTTGTTAAATTAATTACCTTTTGTTTGGACTCTAAAATCTGCAACTGGATTCATTTATTAATCGAATCGTAACACTTTTGGCTGTTTAGCCTGATGCTTTAAACATATGTCACAAGTTGCAAAGATTTTCTCAATGTCTGTCTGTGAACTAAAAAGAAAGTCAGAAGAACCAGAGGACAGTGTCCAAGCTTCAAGTTCCATACTTCCTCCAGCAGAGTTGCTTCTAGGGCAGCATAGCTAAAACTGTAGGTTTTTATTTCTGTTCCTAACTGGCCTGACCATAAACTATTTCAAAGAGGACTGTCTTGAGCCTGGTCTTAAATGTAGAGACTGTGTCGGCCTCTTTAGCATGACGAGGAGCTGGTTGCATAACAGGAGCTTGGGATAAACGATCGACCTCCTACTGTGCTTTTAGAGACTCTAGGACCAACAATAGTCCAGCATTTTGAGAGCAAAGTGCCCTCTTCGGATGGTACTCTACTATTGAGAGCACAAGTGCGCATGCGTCGGCGTCCTAGTTGCTAGAGTGACCGAGCTCTCGAATTTTGACGTTTTTATTGTTTTTTATTGATTTTAAAGGACACCTGTATATATTTATCAAGGTCACAGTACTTTCTAAAACTACTTTTATCATTGCATGCCCGGATTTTAACGCTTTCCAAAAGGACACTAGCTAGGCTACCGGTGTGCCATGCGCGCACTTACCTCCAACTCCAGCTGTGACAGTTGCGCTGGTCTAAGCCAAAAGGTGGCCGAGCTGGAAAGGCAAATATCCACCTTATTCAAGATTCAAGACGACCGTGATATGGACATAATCCTGGGCAGGACCCACGCCGCCGCCACCAGCACGCAACTAGCTGAAACAGCTAACTACACACCCGTGTCCCGGCCATCTACATCGGCTCCCGGTGCCACGAACTCTGACGAGCGCCGCTGGTTTCAACAGGGAGCCAGGCCAAAAGCTCCGATTAGCTCAACTCCAGCCAAGCCTGACCCATGGACTAATGTTGGGTCCCGCAACGGCTCCAGCGCGCGGGATACCCGACCCCCGCGCTCCCATACCACCGGAGAGTTGGAGCTCAGAAATCAATTCAGCCTCCTGGTTTGCGAGGGGTGTCCTGCTTTGGAAACGGGATGTCCAGGACGAACAGAACGATCGCAGCGCAACCATTCTGAGCTGCCGCCTCCAGTCCGCTCTCAGACGCGTGGCTCGGCTGTTAAGACTCGCTCTGGGCAGCTGCATTTTACCCCGGCACCGAAACCTCCTCCTGGGCCGCGGACCATGGATCCACTGTATGAGAGTGAGTTTCCGCTACTGCCTCCACCTGCTGCTCCAGCCCCGCTTGGAGGCTCCGCAGCAGCCCCCCTACACATGCCGGGTCAAACCGCACGTCGTGGGTCCGGGGGCTCCGCTGCGCCCTCCCAGCGCACGCTAAGTCCAAACGCTTGCCGTGAGCTGGGAGAGTCCTCTGCGTCTTCCCAGCTCACGCCGAGCCCGAACGTGAGCTGGGAAACACTAGAGCGGCGCCTTCCACGGGCACATCGAGCCTGGACGTTCGGCGTGACCGAGGAGGTCGCTTCGCTCCTGCGGGTGGTGCTGCGGCGCAGCAGAATAATCAGGCGCTCATCTCTGCATCTACCGCGCCCAGACCTGGCCCATCTGTGCTGGTCCTGGGCTCCTCCATGGTCCGGCACGTGAGAGTCAGCAAAGGCTACACCTCCTGTCATCCAGGTGCTCTCGTGAAGGACATCACCGATTCCGCCCCCACCATCCTCCACCGCTTTCCATCAGCATCCACAGTAGTCATCCACGTTGGCACAAATGACCTCAAATTACAGCAATCAGAGACCCTCAATAAAGACTTCATTTCACTCATCAATACCATCCATAACTCAAACAAACAGTGTGTTGTTTCAGGACCATTCCCACCTCCCCGCTTTGGAGACATCAAATTCAGCCGCTTGAGACTTCTTCATTTATTTCTCAAATCCTACTGCACAACTCACAATATCCCCTATGTGGACAACTTCCTTCTATTCTTCAAGAGACCTGATCTTTTTAAAAAGGACCACTTACACCCAAACTTCTCTGGATCCCGCCTTCTCTCTCACAACATCAACCTCACTCTACAATCTGTATGACAACACGCCACCCCCTCATCATCCACTGCTTCATCAATAGACTCAAAACCATCATGTACACATTACACCATTCCTGTAATCATCAGCAGAGAGCGGCCTATGCATAAAACCTACATTTCACAAACTGTCAATAATCTCAGATTCTTATCTAAAACAAATACTCTAAACAACCCTGCAATCCAGCCCCCTCTTACTTTAAATTTGGCCCTACTCAATGTCCGCTCTCTGCTGAATAAGTCATTTATTATTCATGACATGATTTTAGACTACACACTTGACTGTTTATTTTTAACTGAAACCTGGCTGGGTGCAGATGCATCAGTTATTCTCACCGAGGCCTCCCCACCTGATTTTAACTTTACATTTTCTACTAGGAGTGGTAAAAGGGGAGGTGGCACAGCATCTATTTGTGCAAAGTCTCTGGCCACCAAACCCATTTTATTTAATCAATATACAAGCTTCGAATACCACTCAGTGTTTTTTAGCAACCCCACAATTTTATGCGTGACAGTACAGACCACCAAAAAAGTGCAGTCTTTTTATCAAAGAATTTTCGGATTTTTTATCAATTTTATACAACTCTTACAATATGATTATTTTAACCGGTGACTTTAATCTGCACATTGATGATGTTTTAGACCCGATTTCAAAGGAGCTTTTAAATGTTCTTAATTACATGGATTTTACTCAGCACGTCACACAGCCAACTCACAACAGAGGACACACTCTGGATCTGGTCATCACCCATGGCCTGACCGCTAGTGTGTCCTCTGTTGTCGACTTGGCTGTCTCTGACCACTACTGTGTGCTTTTTAACATCACCGGTTTTATTCAGCGGGAGACGTCGGTGAGAACTGTGAGGAGGCGCCATCTGACCCTTGAAGTGGCTGCAAATTTCATTAATATTTTAGGTAACCTCCCTCCAATTGTTTTACCTGCCCCCTGTGATTTTATTGTCAACAATTTTAACAGTAAGCTACAGTGTTCCCTTAATCAGGTCGCTCCACTAAAATTAAAAAAGATCCATACAAGATCAATACCCCCCTGGAGAAATGAACAACTTAAACAACTGAAGAGGGGCGGCAGAACGAAAATGGAGAAAAAACAAAACAACAATTAACAAGCACATTTTTAATGAACAACAAGCACTTTACAATAAAACAATGAGGAATACGAGGAACGCACATCTCAGTAAGATAATCACAGATCAGAAAAATAATCCCAAAGTTCTTTTTACTACAATTGATCAACTTTTTAACCCCAATTTTAATAAACCTCAAATCACGCCTTCTGACTCCCTCTGTGAGGAATTTGCAGACCACTTCATGGGTAAGATAAACACTATCAGATGTGACATTTTATCAAGTAGAACTTCTGTTTTTAACACATCTGAGTGTTTGTCTTTACCGGAGGAAACACTGGACAGTTTTGTCCTGATTAATGCTGAGAGTCTTGATAAAGTTTTCTCCTCAGTGAGACCCACCACATGTGTTTTAGATCCAATTCCAACCCAGTTTTTTAAGTCATTTTATGGATCTTTTAGGGAGGAGCTTTTAAACATGATGAATTGCTCTCTTCAGACAGGGGTCTTTCCCACTGCCTTTAAAGCGGCGGTGGTGAGGCCCCTGCTGAAGAGCAATTTAGATTTTAATGATTTTAACAATTACAGACCGGTATCAAACTTACCATTTTTAAGTAAAATTTTAGAAAAACTTGTTTTTACTCAGCTAAATTATTTTTTAAACTCACACAACATTTTTGAGGAATGTCAGTCTGGTTTTAGGGTAAACCACAGTACCGAGACAGCCTTGACAAAGATTTTAAATGATTTTAGACTAAGTTATGATTTTAAACAGGTGACAGTGTTGGTTCTACTGGATCTCAGCGCAGCCTTCAATACAGTAGACCACACTATTCTTTTAAACAGACTGAAGCACCTGGTGGGCCTCTCTGGTACTGCGCACAAATGGTTTACTTCTTATCTCACAGACAGAACATTCATGGTAAGTTTAGATACCTGCTCCTCCAAGGTCCATAAAATCACATGTGGTGTGCCCCAGGGTTCCATTTTAGGTCCTGTGCTTTTTAACCTCTACATGCTCCCTCTTGGTGGTGTCATCAGGAGACATGGAGTCAACTTCCACAGTTCTGCTGATGATACGCAGCTTTACATCTCCATGTCTCCTGATGACACCAGGCCAATGGATGCTCTTTTTAACTGCATTTTGGACATCAAATCCTGGATGGCAGAAAACTTCCTCCACCTTAACCAGAACAAAACTGAGGTTTTACTCATCGGTCCTGAGGCTCAGAGAGAGAAACTTTTATCCAAACTGCAAGCACAGTCTTTTAATCCATCGGCACAGGTAAAAAACTTGGGCGTTATTTTTGACTCTGAGCTCACTTTTATTCCTCACATAAAGAATATCACAAAAATAGGTTTTTATCACTTAAAGAACATAGCCAGAGTTCGCCCCATTCTCTCTCGGGCCAACACGGAGACCCTGATGCATGCTTTTATCTCCAGTCGTATAGACTTCTGTAATGCCCTGCTCTCTGGTCTTCCCAAAAAGAGTATTGCAGGTTTGCAGTTATTACAAAATTCAGCAGCACGTGTCCTGACTCAGACCAGGGGGCGGGACCACATTACACCGGTTTTAAAATCACTGCATTGGCTCCCCGTGTGTTTCAGGATCGATTTTAAGGTTCTTTTACTGGTTTATAAATGTCTTAATGGTCTTGGGCCTTCTTATCTTTCAGAACTGCTTTTACCATATGAACCCTCGCGGCCCCTGCGCTCCTCCGGCAGCCGGCTCCTAGTCATTCCCAAAGTCAGGACACACACTCACGGCGAGGCGTCTTTTCAGTACTATGGCCCTCGTCTGTGGAACGGTCTGCCGGAGAACCTCAGGGCCGCAGAGAACGTTCAGGTTTTTAAGAGCAGGCTCAAGACCCACCTTTTTAGCTTAGCCTTTGATTAATATTTATTAATTATATCGGTATTTAATATAATTTATTATTTTATTTATAATTGAGGCTAGTTTTTATGTTTTTTTTTCATTCAACCTTAGGTCTTAGTTTTTACTTTACTATATATTTTATCTTTATCCTCCTTTATCTGAATCCCTTTATTCATTTTAGACTCTCCAGTGTTTCCTCTGAGGGGCCCTCTGTACTGGGAGCGGAGGTCGGCTGTGGCCCCTGGGCACTGGCTCATGGGCTCCTGCTGGAGGTTGGGTCTGGGCCTAATCTCTGCTCTGGGTCTTGAGTCTGTGTCCTTTGGCTGCAGGCGACTCTCTGCTCCTGGTGCAGACGGCTCCTCTGATGGTGCTCTCACAGCTGGTTTACCTGCATTCAGCCTCATGCCCATTATCTTAATGTATGTATGTACGTGTGTGCGTGTGTGCATGTGTGTGTGCGTGAATATGTGCATGTGTACGTGTGTGTCTTTGTGTGGAAGCTTTAATGTGGGGATGGTGGGGCCGGGGTGGGGGTGGGTTCCGGGGATCGTTTTTAAATATGTGAATGGGTGGGTTTGGGAAATTGTTTTTAATATGTAAATTGGAAAGCACTTTGTGTTACAATTTTTGTATGAAAAGCGCTTTATAAATAAAGTTTGATTTGATTTGATTTGATATTGCATCTTTGGGGTCGGATGGGGCCATATCATTTATGACTTTATAGGTCGGGAGGAGGATTTTAAATTAGATTTTAAACTCAATGGGAAGCCAGTGAAGGGACTCTTAACACTGTGGTAATATGATCTCTTCTTCTTGTAACTGTTATTATCTTGCTGTGGCATTATGAACCAGTTGAAAGCTTTTTAGGACCCGCTGCAGGGCATTACAGTAGTCTAATCTGGATGTGACAAATGTGAGTTTTTCAGCATCTTTTTTAGGCAGGATTTTTCAAATTTTGACTGATGTTACGCAGATGAAAGAAGGCTTAAGTTATATTTGCTTTGAATGAGAGCTCTTGGTCAAATAAGACTCCAGAGTTTCTTACAGTAGAGCTGGAGACTACACTGATATTGTCCAGAGAGACTATCTGATCAGATAAAGTTTCACAGACGTTTAGGGCCTACAATGGCCTCATGTTTTTTCCAGGGTTAACAAGTAAATGAAGTGTCATCCAGATTTTTATATCCTTCACGCAGGCACTAAGTCTGTACTTGATGGGTCTGGTCAGGTTTCATTGATAAATACAGCTGTGTCATAGCTGTGGAAGTTAATGTCATGCTTTCTGATAATCTTACCTAACGGCAGCAAATAGAGTGAACAGAACTGGACCCAGTACTGAACCCTGCGGCACACCGGTTACTTCAGAACAGTGATTCCGCCAGCACCCCCTAGAAGTCCAAAACTTACAAAAGAAAATTACAAAATAATAAAACATTTTGTTTCATTGTTCCTTAAATGAATACTTTTTACATTTTGTAGAACTTTATTTGACCTACACAAATAGAATAGAAATGAAGTCTAGTCAGTTCAGCTCTTAATATGTTTCCTCTGTACAACACAAGCAGGATATTCCGCTCTTAAAGACTCACAGCTTTAACTTTCTTAAAGTTGTTCATCTAGCTCTTGTTGCATTTGACTGACAGAATGACCCATTAAATAAACCCAGGAGAAAGCCGAAACCACCGCTGACTATCTGCTCCAGGTGCGAGCGCAATGGCAGCTGTGTGTCCAGGACACACACTGCACAGGAAGGACGCACACATCGGCCTCACACTGCACCGCGAGCCCACGGGATGATACGGCAGAGCACGGAGAAAGGCACGGAGGCGCACAACGGAGGAACTCACGAGAATGTTGATATGGCAGAGCACAGAGACATGGTGGCGGATAGCGGAGGTGCTCACGACGGCACAGAGGAGGGAGAGGAGGAGCAGCAGGTAAGACCCAGCGGAGGGGGAGGAGGAGGAGCAGGTGAGACACAGAGGAGGGAGAGGAGCAGGAGGAGGAGCAGGTGAGACACAGAGAAGGGGGAGGAGCAGGAGGAGGAGCAGGTGAGACACAGAGGAGGGAGAGAAGCAGGAGGAGGAGCAGGTGAGACACAGAGAAGGGGGAGGAGCAGGAGGAGGAGCAGGTGAGACACAGAGGAGGGGGAGGAGCAGGAGGGGGAGCAGGTGAGACACAGAGGGAGAGGAGCATGAGGAGGAGCAGGTGAGACACAGAAGGGAGAGGAGGAGGAGCAGGTGCAACACAAAGGCGGGAGAGGAGCAGGTGAGACACAGAGGGAGAGGAGCAGGAGGAGGAGCAGGTGAGACACAGGGGAGGGGGGAGGAGCAGGAGGAGGAGCAGGTGAGACACAGAGTAGGGGGAGGAGCAGGAGGAGGCGCAGGATAGACACAGAGGAGGGAAAGGAGGAGGAGCAGGTGAGACACAGAGGAGGGAGAGGAGGAGGAGCAGGTGAGACACAGGAGAGGGAGAGGAGGTGAGACAGAGGGTGTGTGGAATAGCATCTCCTCCCAATGTTAGCTCTGATTTTGTCTTTCAGTAAGTTATTGACCAACAACTTTGACATCAACTTGGTTAAAAAGAGCTGACTTTGTGGATGTCAGGCCCCTCCCCTGTGCGTTACCATGGAGCTCCTGTCACTCAATTATGGGAACATAAGAGGAGAGGATTGTTTAAAATGCTGCACTGATGGACCAACAGCAGATTTTATATGGTCAAAATACAACCCAGTTTCAGTATTTATTTTTAACAGATTGATCTAATAAATTTATAATTAAACAGGAAATATATATATAAAAATTCCCTTCTCACCCTCCGCGGGTGGTCACATCCATCTCTGAGCTCGGATCCTCTACCTGAGGCCAGGGAGCTTGAGGGTTCGGCGCAGTATCTTACCTGTTCCTAGCACTGCGCTCTTCTGGACTGAGATGTCTGATGTTCCTCCAGGGATCTGCTGTAGCCACTCCTCCAGTTTGGGGGTCACTGCCCCCAGTGCTCCGATCACCACGGGCACCACTTTGGCCTTCACCTTCCAGGCCTTCTCCAGCTCTTCTCTGAGCCCTTGGTATTTCTCAAGTTTCTCGTGTTCCTTTCTCCTAATGTTGCCATCACTTGGTATCGCCACGTCAACCACAACGGCCTTCCTCTGCTCTTTATCCACCACCACGATGTCTGGTTGGTTTCCCATTACCATTCTGTCAGTCTGTATCTGGAAGTCCCACAGGATTTTCGCTCGGTCATTCTTTACCACCTTTGGAGGTGTTTCCCACTTTGACCTTGGGGTTTCCAGTCCCTACTCCGCACAGATGTTTCTGTACACTATACCAGCCACTTGGTTATGGCGTTCCATGTATGCTTTCCCTGCCAGCATCTTACACCCTGCAGTTATGTGTTGGACTGTCTCAGGAGCTTCTTTGCTCAGCCTACACCGTGGGTCTTGTCTGGTGTGGTAGATCTGGGCCTCTATCGCTCTGGTGCTCAGGGCCTGTTCCTGTGCAGCCATGATGAGTGCCTCTGTGCTGTCCTTTAGTCCGGCCCGCTCCAGCCACTGGTAGGATTTCTTGATATCAGCCACTTCAGTTATGTTCCGTGTCTTAACGTCTGTGGTCTGTATCTCTTCCTTTGACCACCTTATTATGCCCGCAGGGTATCTGATCACTGGCAGGGCGTAGCTGTTTATCGCCCGGGACTTGTTCTTGCCATTGAGCTGGCTTCTTAGGACTTGCCTTACTCGCTGGAGGTATTTGGCTGTTGCTGCTTTCCTCGTTGCCCCTTCGAGGTTGCCATTTGTCTGTGGTATTCCAAGGTATTTGTACCCATCCTCAATGTCTGCCATTGTTCCCTCTGGGAGTGAGACCCCTTCTGTGTGGACTACCTTCCCTCTCTTTGTTACCATCCGACTGCACTTTTCCAGCCCGAATGACATCCCGATATCAGTGCTGTAGATCCTGGTCGTGTGGATCAGTGAGTCGATGTCTCGCTCACTCTTAGCATACAGCTTGATGTCATCCATGTAGAGGAGGTGACTGACGGTGGCCCCATTCCTGAGTCGGTATCCATAGCCAGTCTTGTTGATTGTCTGGCTGAGGGGCTTCAGATCTATGCAGAACAGCAGTGGGGACAGTGCATCTCCTTGGTATATGCCACATCTGATGGTCACTTGTGCAAGTGGCTTGCCATTGGCCTCCAGGGTGGTCTTCCACAGCTTCATTGAGCTTGCTATAATTATAATAATAATACATCTAACTTGTATAGCGCTTTTTTGGACACTCAAAGACGCTTTACATAAACAGACAAAACAGAGAAAACAACATGATGACAACTATGAAGGCCCTTAGTGTCCTATTGATATTGTACATCTCCAAGCACTCAGTGATCCATGTGTGTGGCATTGAGTCGTAGGCTTTCTTGTAATCAATCCAGGCAGTGCACAGGTTGGTGTGTCGGGCTTTGCAGTCTTGGGCGACTGTTCTGTCAACCAGGAGTTGGTGTTTGGCTCCTCTGGTGTCTTTGCCTATGCCCTTCTGTGCTTTGCTCATGTATTGGTCCATGTGCCCACTTATCTTAGCCGCGAGGATGCCTGACATGAGCTTCCATGTTGTGGAGAGGCAGGTTATTGGCCGATAGTTGGATGGGACTGTACCCTTGGAGGGATCCTTCATGATCAGGATCGTGCGCCCTTCGGTTAGCCATTCAGGGTGAGTCCCGTCCCTCAGCAGCTGGTTCATTTGTGCTGCTAGGCGTTCATGGAGAGCAGTGAGTTTCTTTAGCCAGTATGCGTGGATCATGTCTGGGCCGGGGGCTGTCCAGTTTTTCATGCCTGAGACTCTTTCTTGGATATCTGCGACTGTGATGGTGACTGGATTCTGTTCTGGGAGGTTGCTGTGGTTCTCTCTCAGAGCCACGAGCCACTTTGCATCGCTGTTGTGTGATGCCTCCTTTTCCCAGATACTCTTCCAGTATCTCTCTGTTTCCAGCCTTGGTGGGTCTGCTCTATTGTTATTACCCTGCCATTGAGAGTACACTTTCGTAGGTTGAGTTGCGAACAGCCTGTTTATTCGTCTGGCTTCATTATCTTTCGTGTATCTCTTAAGGCGGCTGGCCAAGGCTTGGAGCCTTTGCTTGGCAGTTTCGAGTGCTTCAGGTATGGGCATCTGGCTGTACTTCTTAGGTACTTGCTTTTTCATTGCACTTCTCTCAGCCTCAGTCAGCTGACTCACTTCTCTCCGCGCCATCTTGATTTTAGCCTCCAACCGTCTTTTCCATGGTGGGTATTGTCTCTCATGGCTCCCATGGTTGCTCTTATAGCCAAGCATTTCTAGGATCACTGATGCTGAAGTGTATATCAGCTCATTGGTTTCAGTGATGGTCGTGGTAGGGATCGCTCTCAATGCTGCATTCACATCTTCTAGGAAACTTTCTGATGGTACTTCACTCAGCCGTTGTAATCGACGTCGGGGTTGCCTTGACTTCATTCTCGCCACAATCCTATCTTTCAGGTCAGTCGCTGCCTCGCTCAGCGTTATCACGGTTGTTGGGACTTCGTACCCAATATCTGGTAGGGGAATTGATGTTATCTTCCCTCTGACCTGGCGTCCTGGCTCCCCCTTGTCGTAGCATTTGTGTTGTACCTCGTCAATTTTTCAACAGCAAAGTGGTCTTTGGTCTGAGAAACACTCAACACTAGCTCTGGACAGATGGCTCCTCTGGACAGTCCATCCAGCACAGAGAGATCCTTCAGGCAGACAACCAACAGTTCATCTAGAGTAGAGTAGAAGTAGTTTCTCCAGGCAGAAGAGGATCAGCTCATCCAGATCAAGGAGAGCTCCTCCAGGCGGATAAGGGGGGTCATCACTGGAGCAGCCGCCGCTGGAGTCTGGAACAGTGAAAGAAAAACATGTGAACAGCAATGAACAGACTCCAGATGAACTAATCTTAAATATTGTTAATGGGAAAGTAGGAAGAACCAGAGGACAGTGTTCAAGCTCCATACTTCTTCCAGCAGAGTTGCTCCTACGGCAGCGGAGCTAAAACTGTAGATTTTTATTTCTGTTCCTGACTGGCCTGGCCAAAGAGGACTGTTTTGAGCCTGGTCTTAAATGTAGAGACTCTGTGGCCTCTTTAACATGAACAGGAGCTGGTTCCATAACAGGAGCTTGGTATAAACGATCAACCTCCTACTGTGCTTTTAGAGACTCTAGGACCAACAATAATCCAGCATTTTGAGAGTGAAGTGCTCGGTTTGGATGGTACTCTACTATTGCATCTTTGAGGTCGGATGGGGCCATATCATTTATGGCTTTGTAAGTCAGGAGGAGGATTTTAATTTGATTCTAAACTGGAGACTACAGTGACGTTCTCCAGAGAAACTATCTGGTCAGATGAACAGTCTCGCAAGGGCCAAGAACATGGACCTCCTAATCTAAACTATGTATAAATATTATTAGTTAATATATCCTTGCATGTCCTGATTTTCTGTCCTGGTCACAAGTCACAAGCCTACTATATGTTTTAGCTGCCCTTAATGGCATTTGGGTCACTGTCATGGCAACACTGGATGGACCAAATATCTTAATCTAAAGGTTCTTATTTCAGTCCAGTGTTTGTTTAGTTTACCTGACTGCTCACTCACAATCTTCATCAGAGCGTCACTCGATGTTGACTGTGACGTGTCAGTTGATCTATACAGGATCTATACAGGTAGGACAACATTGCCATCTGCAGTCCCACTTCTTTAGGACAGTGTCCCAGGTGTGTGAGAGCAAAAAAAAAACATCGTCTCAGTTCATAGTCCTCTGGGCACGTTTCCATATTTCAATTGCCTTCTTAATCCAGTGATAATGTTTGTGGTCCTGCGTCCCACTGATGTTTGCTTCGTCCCAGTCCATAATGTAGTTGTCTAAGAATAATTAATAAAGCAGGATTTCGTGATCCTACTAATGAACTCTTTTTAAAATCAAAAATATTAAAATTTATGGACATAGTTAAGTTAAAAATGTTGGAAATTTTGTTTCGTGCCGGGAGTAAGGATCTTCCCATAGGCGTTCAATCTTTCTTTAAATTACGAAATAGTCGCTATAACCTCAGAGGTCGACTTCGGTTTGAATTGAATAAAGCAAGAACTAATGTTAGGCAAAGATGTGACTGTTTTAGGAATCAAACTTTGGAATGAGCTCAGTGATGAATTTAAGTTAATAAACACTTTGTCAAAATTTTAAAAAACTCTAAAAAATGAAATAATTAATACGTATAAATTATTGTTATAAATTAAAAGTTGTATAAGAGAGAGTAGAATTCTAAGTTTAAGATAAAACGTAGTGGATTTCTCTTTTTTTGTTTCTGTTTTTATGTCTGTATTGTTGACTTTGTATAATATTCAGGATGGGCTTATATAAGCAATTTGCTTCAGCCCAATCCTTTTGGTTGCAAACAGATGTATTTTTTTCTCTATTGTATATAATTTTGTTTGGTATATGGACAGCCAAATAAACTCATTCATTCATTCATTCATTCATTCAGTCTCTTTTACAGTGATCAGAAAGGGCCGATTTGAGTTGTTGCTGGTGTTCATGCCCTCGCCGTTTCCTTCTCACAGTCTGTCCTGTGTTCCTGTTTTCATGTTCGGAGCGCCCTCCATGTTTCTCCCAAGTACGTTTTATTGCACGACTTGCATATTTCGTATATGGCGTTACATTTGTGTTTCGGTTCAATTTTATCTTTCGGGTGTAGGTGGGAGTAGTTGCCTAAGTTTTTGGAATGGTTTCACTGGTGTGTTGATGTTGCGTTCTTTCATGGCTCTCTGCACTTTTTCTGTGATGCCTCTGATGTATGGTTATGTAACCATGGAGGTGGTCTTTTTTTCCGTATTTTTGTTTATTTGTTTTTGTTTTTCCTTTCCTTTTTGTATTGCCCACTTTGCACACCTAGGAAACTGTCCTAAAGAAGTGGGACTGCATATGGCGCTGTTGTCCTATCTCCACCGGTAGGAAAACCGCGCCAAAATCTGTGTAAATCAGCTGACAAGACACATCACAGCTACATCGAGTGAGGCTGAAGCGGAGGAGGAGTGCATGTGCAGGGGATGTTTACCATTGTTTATGACAGATTTCGACACATTGTGCTATCATGACTTAAATGACAAACATTTTGTTCAAGATGTTTAAGATCACATTATGAGCCATGTATTACTTTTGTGTCAGTTACATGAGCAAACCAGTAGGTGGAATCAGTGTCTAAAAAAATCTAAAAAAATGGATTTAGTTTGGATAATCATTGATGTCTTTATAATACATAATTGGATCAATCTAGGGATAGGATGTCATGTAGGATTACACATGCTATCTCTGAAGACGAAAGAAAAATCATAAAATTGAAGTTTATATAAATTAATATTATTTGTATTGTAGAAAGGGTTTCAGGGGTTGTCATCCGGACGCCATTTTAAGATTATTTGTATTATTATTTTGTTCTTATTTAAGTTTCATTTAGAACCATTAAGTGGGCTAAAAATGAATAAAAAAGACTAAAAGTGGTTTAAAAACAGCACCAGCGAAGCAGATCAAAATGCAGTGTGTTTGTCAGGTGAGCAGCTCTCCCCTCTCTGGATCCTCCTCGGTCACATGCACCAGGTCACCTTAGGTGCAGAACACATAGGCCAGCACCAGAGTACGGGACAACCCTTTCAGTTTACTGTTGTAAAATCAATTTACAGTGATTTGCAGGAATTGATTTACAGGTAATTGTTGGAATGTATTTTACAGCTATCTAATTGTATTGTGAAAATCAGGAAATAGCTGTATAGTATTTTACAATATGACCCTGTACTCCTAGTTTACAACATTTTAGTTGACATTTGACATTACAGTTTGCAAACATTTTTTCAATAGCAGTTATTTAACTCTTTATTACCTGCAAAAAGTTAAAGTCTGTAAAAAGCACCCAAGACAAGACTTAAGTAGGAACAAAACTACTCTCTGTTGATCCACATGCTACAGACATAGTTCATGGTTTTAGCTCATTCTACCTTTTCTTACCATTTCTTATCTTGCTAATGCAGCTAAATAGTGAACATTATAACATGAGGACTGTCTCTAATGATTATTTTAGAGGTTAAATTAATTAGTGATTATTTTTTTATTTTATTGTCGACTTGTCAATTATTTCTGTCAAACACTGATACTTTTTAAACACGTTTTTAACCAAATAAAGGTTGAAATATGCATTTCGCACAACCAAATGTATAGCATCTGAGAATCCAACCATAAGGGGGAATGAGTGGTAAATAAGCCTAGCTTATATAAAACGTGATTTGGTTACAGAATCATCAAATAAGCATTATATTGTGTAGCTTGTGGCCATATTTTTGACAAACAAAAGCTTTTAACTTGGAAAAAAAATGCAATAATATTATTTAGGTTACACTAGGTTAGTCAAACTGTCACAAACGTCTACCTTTTTCTGCCTGCTCAATTATCTGCAAATAATTTACACCTTACACTAATACAGTTATGTTTGAATTAATAAGCATAACAGTGGACACATTATGTAGAGAATTTAGTGAAATCTCTGCGGTTAAAGCATGGATGAAGACGATTCAGTTTCAGAAATCGATGTGCTTCTGTCTGTACGTCCTGCCACCATGTGCTCACACAAAACAGCACCTAACTGTGAAGCTACTTATTACAGTTAAGGCTTAGCAACTTGTAACTCCACAACATACACCTCTATATGTGTTTTTTCCCATAATGCATTGTAAATTACAGGTATACCACGTAAGTTTTTATTCAATTAGTTATTTTAAAAATTACTGTAGAAACTACAGCATCACTACAGACGCTGCACCGATCCGCCTGTCAATCTCACGCTCCATCCTTCCCTCACTCCTGAACAAGATCCCGAGATACTTGAATTCCTCCACTTGAGGCAAGGACTCTCCAACCAGAGAGGGCAAGCCACCTTTTTCCGGTCAGAGAACCATATCCTCAGATTTGGAGAAGCTGATTTTCATCCCAGCTGCTTCACACTCGGCTGCAAACCATCCCAGTGCATGCTGCAGGTCCTGGTTTGATGGATCTATGAGGACGACATAATCTGTAAACAGCAGGGATGAGATCCTGTGGTTCCCAAACCGGACACCCTCTGGGCCCTGACTATGCCTAGAAATTCCAACATGCACTGGGAACAGGACTGACTTACTGCAATGCGAACACAGCTCCTGCTCCGGTCATACAGGGACCGGACAGCCCTTAGCAAAGGGCCCTGGACCCCATACTCCCGGAGCACTCCCCACAAGGTGCCCTGAGGCACATGGTCGAATGCCTTCTCCAGATCCACAAACCAGGTTCTGGTCCTGTGTTCCACGACCGGGATGAAAACCACACTGCTCCTCCTGAATCTGAGGTTCGACTATCGGTCGGATTCTCCTCTCCAGTACCTGGAATAGACCTTACCGGGGAGGCTGAGGAGTGTGATCCCCCTGTGATTGGAACACACCCTCCATTCCCCCTTCTTAAACAGAGGGACCACCACCCCGGTCTGCCAGTCCAGAGGCACCATCCCTGACCGCCATGCGATGTTGCAGAGACGTGTCAGATAAAGACAGTCCTACAACATCTAGAGACTTAAAATATTCAGGACGGATCTCATCCACCCCTGGAGCCTTGCCACGAAGGAGCTCAGTGACTTCAGCCTGGGTGATGGACGAGTCTGCCTCTGAGTCCCCAGTCTCTGCTTCCCCCTGGAAGACGTGACAGTGGGATTGAGGAGATCCTCAAAGTATTCCTTCCACCGTCCGACAACATCCCCAGTCGAGGTCAACAGCTCTCCACCCGCACTGTAAGCGATGTTGGTGAAGCACTGCTTCCCCCTCCTGAGGCATCAGATGGCCAGAATTTCTTTGAGACCAAACGATGGTCCTCCTCCATGGCATCTCCGAACTCCTCCCAATCCCGAGTTTTTTCCTCTGCAACCGCACGGGCTGCGGTATGGCATGCCACTTGGCCTGCCTGTCAGCTGCTTCAGGAGACACACAAGACAACAAGGCCTGGTAGGACTCCTTCTTCAGCCTGACGGCATCCCTTACTTCCAGCGTCCACCAGTGGGTTCAGGGATTGCCGCCATGACAGGCAACAGTAACCTTGCAACCACAGCTATGAGCTGCCACATCAACAATGGAGGTGTGAGTTAAAGACTCTGCTGATAGAGGGCTCTGCCAGGCGTTCCCAGCAGACCCTCACAATACACTTGGGCCTGCCAAGTCTGTCCAGCTTCCTCCCCCGCCAGTGGATCCAACTCACCACCAGGTTGTGATTGGTTGACAGCTCCGCCCCTCTCTTCACCCAAGAGTCTTCACCCAAGTGTCCAAGACAGCCGGTCGAAGATCAGATGAAACGACAACAAAATCAATCAATCGACCTCCGGCCTGTGTCCTGGTGCCACGTGCACTGATGGACCTTGTGCTTGAACATGATGTTAGTTATGGACAAACTGTGACTAGCACAGAAGTCCAATAACTGATAACCACTCGGGTTCAGATCAGAGGGGCCATTCCTCCCAATTACCCCTCTGCAGGTGTCACTGTCATTGCTCACGTGGGCGTTGAAGTCCCCCAGTAGAACAACGGAGTCCCTGGGCAGTGCATTGTCTAGCACCCCTCCATGCACTCCAAGAAGGCCTGGTACTGTGCACCGCTGTGCCCCCCCCCCCCCAGAGCTAGTTTCTGTGTCCAGAGATCCGGTCGCCGAGGCCCCCGCCTTTTGACTGCTGCCCAGATCTCTGCACCGGCCCCTTACAGATCGTACCGCAGGTGGTGGGACCACAAGAGGACAGCCCCACGTCACTCTTTCTGACGGGCCCTGTGGGGAAAGGCCTGGCCACCAGGCGCTCACTGTCGCGCACCCACCCCATTCCTGGCTACAGGGTGGGGCCCGGTGATGCCAATATGGGCAACGTAACTGGCCTCATTGCAGTGCAATTCATAACGGTCTCTGAACCGCTCTTGGTCTGACCTGTCACCCAGGACCTGTTTGCCATGGGTGACCCTACCAGCGGCATGAAGCCCCAGACAACATAGCTTAGGATCATTCGGGTACTCAAACCCCTCCACCAAGTTAAGGTGGCGGTTCAAGGAGGGGCTAGGAGGGTGCACGTGTGAGTGTATGTGTGTGTGTGTGTATGTGTATGTGTGTCCCGTTTCTATCGTCACTCTCATTTGTCACCAATACCACCTAGCTAATCATCATTTTAAGCTTAGTTTCTCAACAAATTGAACATACAATTTATTTTGATGCAACAATCGATCCTAACAAGCAATTACTAATCATGCGTGAGCATATCATACTGTTTAAGGCATTTCTTACATTTGATATAGTTCTGACAAACTCAAACTGGTTCAATCCATCAGTAGCTGTACTCATTCAGTCTGTGATAATCCACAGAAAAACACCATCAACTTGTATTTTTCCTCAAGTAATCCAATTTGGAGAAATAGTCCAACTAACAGTCCTCCTGCGAAAAAAACTCATAAATGAAGAAGATCCAGCACTTTCTCCGTCCACAGCAAAAGTTCGGCTTCACTTGTGCTCTTGTGTTGGGTACGTTAGCTTTCCTCTTCCTGTCAGCTATAGAACGAGACCATCCTCGAGGTTTTCTGCTCACAGGCTCAGGTAAGATAAGAGATCCTTTATTTGTCCCACAATGGGGAAATTCCACTGTTGCAACACACAGGACAGGAATGAAAGAAATAGGCGCATGCAATAAAAATAGGATAAATAAGCAGGGTAATAAAAATACAATATAAAGTATAAAGTGCACACTCTTATTTACATTAGGTGGCTGTCTGGGAATAAATAGTAAATAGTAATACTTTACGTTCGTTTTGCTACACTGATAGCATGCTAAGGAAGTGACAACGTACATTTTGAGTGACATAAATAACTAGCCAATGACGACAGCTTTCAGATGATGGGTAGGTCTTAGGGGTAGCGTGAGGCAGGAAGAAAAAAAGCGCTGCATTACGCACTGCCAACGCGGTGTCTATTTTGGCTTTTTTTTACCAATATACTGGAAGAAACTGCCTAAAGCAAAACTGAAGACAAAGAACTTGTCAGAGACTCATGAATATCTGAAGGAATGAATGAATATTTCTTTATTTAAGTGTCATGCACTCAGGCCCCGCCCACATGGCCTTATATGACACTATCAACATTTGTCAAAGGAAGATGTCTGCCACTGGCAAAACAAACAGTGTCCAACATAATCACAACTTAATCAAATTATCTCAGGACACAAAGTATTTTGTCTTCTCTACAAATAACCAATACATAATTTCACCTTCAGGTCGCCAAAACAAGTCAGGATTTTTCTGTTGGATCATATCATAGAAACACATTCTTAAATTATTATACAGAGGACAACAGAACATGAAACGGAATTCATCCTCCACCAAACATAAATCACACACTTTACAAAACCTCTCCTCCTCTGGGATTCCTTTAAAGTGCCCTATTTTCTCGTCTAGGGGCAGCACTCCTGCTCTGAGCTGAGAGCTTGGTCTTCTTTTTAAATTATACTTAACATAGGGTTCAGTAAAGAAACTCCTTAAATTGAATATAACGTCTTACTTTGGGCTTTTTGAACATTTCTAATTTCCATTGCTCCATGTAGGTGTCAGATAATGTCAGATAAGATTAGGGAGCTTGCACTGTAAATTATTCAGAAACAATGGTTGCAAATTTACTTCCAAAAAGAGCTCAAGGTCCAGGGGTATCCGTGAGCTTTATCCCAGTTAAACACTTTTGGTGTGAGTCTGTCCTCTGGTAAACGCACCGGCCGTTCCATAGTCTAAGGACTTCTGCTCTGCTTCCATGTCCCCCTCTAAGGCCCCGAGCAGTAAACCTGTGTACTCCAAGGAAATATCTCATGGCTCTGCTTTGGAATGTATTACATTCTGGAGCATCTTCAAAATCCCAAACTCCAGCAGCATGAAACAGCACAAATCCAACCACTGAGTCATACAGTTTAGTAAATGTATCAAAACTCAGGACAGACCGTCATCTTACTGACTACAGCTCCGAGTGCTCTCCTGCATAATCTGATAACACTCATCTACCTTCTGAAAAATACATGTTCTAATGAAACACAAAACCAAGATACTTATAAGCAACAGAAAACATGAGTAATGTTTGTCCAAAATAAAATTCATAATCACTATGATGTAAAAATGACTTTCTAAACTGAACTGTTTTATCACCATTCATGGCAAGTTTCCACTTTGTACACCAATTATAGGTCATATCCATAATCTTCTGTAGTTTAAGTTCTTCCTCTGCCACGTGAACAGTGTAATCAGCGTACAACAATACTGAGATTCAAATCATCAATGCCAATGCCCAAGTTGGCGCTCTTTATTTCCAAGTTTAAATCATTTACATAAAGAGCAAACAAAGTAGGTCAGAACATCTCCTTGTTTCACTCCAAAGGGAGTAGGAAACCAGCCTCAGACCTGTCCTCAGCGCCTCCT
The DNA here is from genome assembly GCA_019453435.1 of Rhinogobius similis. Classification (NCBI taxonomy): domain Eukaryota; kingdom Metazoa; phylum Chordata; class Actinopteri; order Gobiiformes; family Gobiidae; genus Rhinogobius; species Rhinogobius similis. The sequence goes on from CM033625.1 coordinate 36,982,267, forward strand.
GCACACAGACCTGTCCTCAGCGCCTCCTGCACACAGACCTGTCCTCAGCTCATTCTCCTGCACACAGACCTGTCCTCAGCGCCTCCTGCACACAGACCTGTCCTCAGCGCCTCCTGCACACAGACCTGTCCTCAGCTCGTCCTGCACACAGACCTGTCCTCAGCTCGTCCTGCACAAAGACCTGTCCTCAGCTCGTCCTGCACACAGACCTGTCCTCAGCTCGTCCTGCACACAGACCTGTCCTCAGCGCCTCCTGCACACAGACCTGTCCTCAGCGCCTCCTGCACACAGACCTGTCCTCAGCGCCTCCTGCACACAGACCTGTCCTCAGCTCATTCTCCTGCACAAAGACCTGTCCTCAGCTTGTCTTGCACACAGGCCTGTCCTCAGCTCGTCGTCCTGCACACAGACCTGTCCTCAGCTCATTCTCCTGCACAAAGACCTGTCCTCAGCTCGTCCTGTACAAAGACCTGTCCTCAGCTCGTCCTGCACACAGGGCTGTCCTCAGCTTGTCTTGCACATAGGCCTGTCCTCAGCTCGTCGTCCTGCACACAGACCTGTCCTCAGCTCGTCCTGCACACTGACCTGTCCTCAGCTCGTCCTGCGCACAGACCCGTCCTCAGCTCGTCCTGTGCACAGACCTGTCCTCAGCTCGTCCTGCGCACAGACCTGTCCTCAGCCCGTCCTGCGCACAGACCTGTCCTCAGCTCGTCCTCCTGCACACAGACCTGTCCTCAGCTCGTCCTCCTTCACACAGACCTGTCCTCAGCTCATTCTCCTGCACACAGACCTGTCCTCAGCTCGTCCTGCACAAAGACCTGTCCTCAGCTCGTCCTGTACAAAGACCTGTCCTCAGCTCGTCCTGCACACAGGGCTGTCTTCAGCTTGTCTTGCACACAGGCCTGTCCTCAGCTCGTCGTCCTGCACACAGACCTGTCCTCAGCTCGTCCTGTGCACAGACCTGTCCTCAGCTCGTCCTGCGCACAGACCTGTCCTCAGCTCGTCCTCCGCACAGACCTGTCCTCAGCTCGTCCTCCTGCACACAGACCTGTCCTCAGCTCGTCCTCCTGCACACAGACCTGTCCTCAGCCCGTCCTCCTTCACACAGACCTGTCCTCAGCTCATTCTCCTGCACACAGACCTGTCCTCAGCTCGTCCTGCACACAGGGCTGTCCTCAGCTCGTCCTGCACACAGGGCTGTCTTCAGCTTGTCTTGCACACAGACCTGTCCTCAGCTCGTCCTGCACAAAGACCTGTCCTCAGCTCGTCCTGTACAAAGACCTGTCCTCAGCTCGTCCTGTGCACAGACCTGTCCTCAGCTCGTCCTGTGCACAAACCTGTCCTCAGCTCGTCCTGCGCACAGACTTGTCCTCAGCTCGTCCTGCGCACAGACCTGTCCTTAGCTCGTCCTCCTGCACACAGACCTTTTTTAAGCTCGTCCTCCTGCACACTGACCTGTCCTCAGCTCGTCCTCCTGCACACAGACCTGTCCTCAGCTCGCCCTGCACACAGACCAATGGAGTCTTGTACAGGGTTTCAATAACTTCATAAAAACAACCATTAATGCCACGCATCATATATTCGATTTTAAAAAAAAAATTGATATAAGCTTTTTTGAAATCAACAAAACAACAGTGATTTTGCCTTCCTGTAGTCTTGCTCTGACAACTGAGGAAAGAACATAGATGTGGTCAATGCATGCTCTGTTTTTCCTGAATCCATTCTGCTCATCCACCAGGACTTTGTTCACTTTAATAAATTTGCAGAGCAGATTATTTAGGATGCCAGAGAATACTGTTATGGCTGGTTGTGGATGTGTGCCATAGAACTATAATTAAAACTGGAAGATGAATCCAAAATGGTGCCCGGTTTAACCCTATAGCGTGTGCTCATTGCCGCATGACCTAAAAAAGTTATTGGCCCGAGCCAGTAAACTGGCGAGGGACATTGTGTTTCGTCGGTTTCTTACTTATTCTTTTTCTCGTTTTCTTACTCTTCGCGGCCCTTTTTGACCCAGTAAACATGCACGAAAAGTCTTCAATGGGGGTATAGTCGCGATCGGCCTGGAAAAAATTTCGTATTCGTGGCGTTTTGAGAGCGTCCGACGAACCGAGCGAACAGCACCGGCCCGGACCGGACCCCTATGGGAAATGGGACGAGCAAATTTTGCCAGCCAGACGTAAACTCGAACAGAGATAGAGAACAGTGAACCGAGCAAAACATGACATTGAGCGGCCCTCGGACCAAACGCACGGCGCCATATTGGACCAAGTCATGCGCCAGTTTGACTTTTTTTTTTTGACGGAGAACTTGGACTAGGGCTTTTGCCACACGTGGGTCTGGCATACATTTATGCGATCGGGACACATTGAAATGTAATAATCTGCCACTTTTTGCTGATATCTCAAATGGTCTCGCCGTGGCTCGCCATCGACGAACGCCTTCGTTTCCTGTTTTTACGATCGCATGTCACGGCTACACGCTTGGACTGACAGAGCTGTAATTTCAGTCACGAGTGCGTAATTATGATCTGAATGTAATGCATTAATAAAAATAAATAAAAAGTACTCGCTAGCGCCACCTACCTATTAAGTCAAACATCGACTTTGTCCGATTTGGACGAAACTTGGGGAATATGTCCAGTGCAGGGCGCCATGAAAAAAAATGAATTAGCGATATGGTGCATTTATCACCGTTGGCCACCAGGGGCGCAAAGAGTACTCACCAAATCATTTAAATAGCTCCTGCACGCACGTGCATACTCCGATCAACATGAAATTTGAAACACACGTAAACATAAAGCTGCTGAATCCATTTATATGCGCACAATAACAATCAACCCTACGGCGCCACCTGTAGGAACGCACTAAATTACAATGGGGAAAAAAAACCTTACTTTGACTTTTATTAGTGAAAATTTGCAGACAATTCCTAGACGGCCTCCTGATCAGAAAAGCCAATGAGACCCATAGCCTATTTTTCACATTTTTGCCTCTAGAGCCCTCCAGAGCTCCTATTCATTGTCTATGGGACTCAGACTGTCTTCACACAAAGATGCAATAAAAAACAACTAAAACCTGCAGGACAGCCACCAAACTCAATACAGTGACTCCTTTTAAGGGACATTAATGGGTCATAACTGTATTTTTCCTGAAACTAATAAACAGCCTCTACAGCGCCACCTTTTGGGTGAGGCCTATGGAGAGGGAGACACATTTACTTTGGAGGAGGCCCATACAATTCGGCACAGTGACAGTACACATAAAAAGCACCCTAAAATATAATTGGTGCTCAGTCATAAGACCAACGACATGACGGCCATATTGATTTTTATTTCACACGCCACTTTAAGTTTTTATTTTCCATTGAGAACTTGTCCTAGGGTTTTGTCCCGACATCGGTCTAACGTACACATGCCTAATCCAGACAGATTTAAATTTAGTAATCTGCCATTTTTTTTGGCCTATCTCGTGTGGTTTAGTCATGACTTCCTGTGAAAAATCGCCTCTATTTCCTGTTTCTCTGCGTGCTCCTCAAAGGCACATGGACTGGACCCACAGAGTCCAAATTGCCACCAATGATTGAGAATTAAATACTACACAAAATAGACTAGGGAGCACAGGACCACGAATCACTATAGCGCCCCCTACAGTTCAGTTAAATGCTCCAAGCTTGTCCGATTGACACCAAATTTGGGGATATGATTCTTCGCTTAATAAGATGCAAAAAAGTCAATGAGACCCATGGTCTATTCTTCATAATTTTGCCTCTAGAGCCCTCCAGAGCTCCCATTCATTGTCTATGGGAGTCGGACTCTATTCACACAAGGCTGCAATAAAAAACAACTAAAACCTGCAGGACAGCCACCAAACTCAATACAGAGACTCCTTTTAAGGGACATTAATGGGTCATAACCATATTTTCCCTGAAACGAAAAAACTGCCTCTACAGCGCCACCTTTTGGGTGAGGCCTATGGAGAGGGAGACACATTTACTTTGGAGGAGGCTCCATAAAATTCGGCACAGTGATAGTACACATAAAAGCACCCTAAAACATAATTGGTGCAAACTCATCAGACAAATGACAGCGGCCATATTGATTTTCATTTTAAACGCCAATTTAAGTTTTTGTTTCCCATTGAGAACTTGTCCTAGGGTTTTGTACCGACATCGGTCTAACATACACGTGCCTAATCAAGACAGATTGAAATTTAATAATCTGCCAATTTTTTTGGCCTTTCTTGCACGGTTTCATCGTGATTTCCTGTCAACAAACGCCTTAATTTCCTGTTTATATGAATAATTCTCCCACTCACAGGTACTGCCCTACAGAGCCCAAACTGTAGTCACAGATGCAGAATCAAATATTAAACGGAACAGACTCAGGAGCACATAAGCAGTTTTCACTATAGCGCCCCCTGCTGGTCATGTAAAAGTACCAACATTTCCTGATTTCCACGAAATCTTGCAAACTGATTTTAAGCGGCAAAAGCTGCAAAAAAGTAAATTACACTGATGTCCTATTTTGGATCGTTTGGCCTGGGGGGCCCGCATATCCCCTGTTCATTTCCTATGAGACATGTCATAAGTCTATGGAGAGGCCAAAATTATTTCAAGCAAAGTCAGTGAAACTCGGCAGACGCATTATTTAGAACATTTCGATCGAAAAAGTCAATTACATCGAAGCCGTGTTTTGAGCGGTTTCGTCACTTCTGGAGAGCAGCGCCCGCCAATGCACTTCTATAGGGACGCCACCCGGCGTGAGCGGGGGTAGGGGGGTGTCACGGGGGCCCGGGTGATGCTCAAAGGAGGAGGACGGCGCCCCGGGGCGGTTTGGGACCGGCCGAGACCGCGTGGGAAGGCGGTCGCGTGCGGGGCGAGGGCCATCATCGCCGCTTTGCGGCTTTAATTTACTTTCATGTTACTTCCTGACAGGGAGGCTGACATTTTTGCGTTATGGAGGCTGACATCTTTGCTTTAGGGCACCACATGACGACTCCCCATGAGGCTTTGAGCAACGTGAGCGGTAATTTTGGTGATTTTAGAAATGGTAGAAAAGAACATTTCCTTCTATTTTATTTAAATACCGATAATAATTAAGTACTGTCTACAATTGTAATGTGCAATTTTAGAAAAAGGCTGGGTCCAAAAGGCTGCAATATCTCACACGGCCACTAATCAATCTGGGACTACAGAAAAAGGGGGCGTGCCTCATCCAGTTCATTTAATACATCCATTATGTGTGCCCTGTTCCCTCCTGCCTTTGTGTTTTTGTTCAGGGCAAGTGAGTGGCAGGGGGCGTGGCCGGCTTCTCCCCAGTGAGGCGGACGAGGCACACCTGCCATCAGTCACCTAATTTACCTGCAGTATTTCAGACCAGTCTACTCACCACTACTCTGCCAGATTATTCCGTCATGTTCGGTAACATTGTCCTGTCTCTTGTAGTTGTGATTTTTTTTCCTTGCCTTGTGTTTTTGGATACACACTTACCTGCTCCTCCGTCTGCCCAGGTCCTCGTGTGTCTCGTCGCTCCTGGTGGTACACCTGCTCCAGCTAAGTCGGCCTGCTTCCTGCTTCCACAGCCTCCTGGACTCTGCTTTGGGATTCACCTTAAATTCATTACAACTTTGTAAACTGTACTGCAGACTGAGGCCTCTGTATTTCAGAGGGCTCTTAGGTCAGCTTTAGAGGACTTGGGAATGGGGTTGATAATAGACTTAAACGACACTGATGGTTTAGACCTGGGTGGAAACAATACTCAAACAATGCTTTGTCTTCTTCCGCTTATCCGGGGCCGGGTCGCGGGGGCAGCAGTCTGAGCAGGGACTCCCAGACTTCCCTCACCCCAGACACTTCCTCCAGCTCCTCCGGGGGGATCCAGGCGTTCCCAGGCCAGCCGAGAGACATAGTCCCTCCAGCGTGTCCTGGGTCTACCCCGGGGCCGCCTCCCGGTGGGACATGCCCAGAACACCTTCCGAGGGAGGCGTCCAGGAGGCATCCGGAACAGATGCCCGAGCCACCTCAGCTGGCTCCTCTCGACGTGGAGGAGCAGCGGCTCTACTCCGAGCTCCTCCCGTGTGACTGAGCTCCTCACCCTATCTCTAAGGGAGCGCCCAGCCACCCGGTGGAGGAAGCTCATTTCGACCCCTTGTATCCGCGATCTTGTCCTTTCGGTCATTACCCAAAGCTCATGACCATAGGTGAGGGTAGGAACATAGATTGACCGGTAAATCGAAAGCTTTGTCTTTCGACTCAGCTCTCTCTTCACCGCAATGGCCCGCATCACTGCAGACGCTGCACCGATCCGCCTGTCAATCTCACGCTCCATCCTTCCCTCACTCGTGAACAAGACCCCGAGATACTTGAACTCCTCCACTTGAGGCAAGGACTCTCCACGCACCCGGAGAGGGCAAGCTACCTTTTTCCGGTCGAGAACCATGGCCTCGGATTTGGAGGTGCTGATCCTCATCCCAGCCGCTTCACACTCGGCTGCAAACCGTCCCAGTGCATGCTGCAGGTCCTGGTCTGAAGAAGCCATCAGGACGACATCATCTGCAAACAGCAGAGATGAGATCCTGTGGCTCCCAAACCAGACGCCCTCCATGCCCTGACTGCGCCTAGAAATTTTGTCCATAAAAATTATGAACAGAACCGGTGACAAAGGGCAGCCCTGGCGGAGTCCAACATGCACTGGGAACAGGTCTAACTTACTGCAATGTGAACACAGCTCCTGCTCCGGTCATACAGGGACCGGACAGCCCTTAGCAAAGGGCCCCGGACCCCATACTCCCGGAGCACCCCCCACAAGGCGCCCCGGGGCACACGGTCGAATGCCTTCTCCAGATCCACAAAACACATGTGGACAGGTTGGGCAAACTCCCATGAACCCTCGAGCACCCGATGGAGAGTATAGAGCTGGTCCAGTGTTCCACGACCAGGACAAAAACCACAGGCTCCTCCTGAATCCGAGGTTCGACTATCGGTCGGATTCTCCTCTCCAGTACCCTGGAATAGACCTTAGTGGGGAGACTGAGGAGTGTGATCCCTCTGTGGTTGGAACACACCCTCCGGTCCCCCTTCTTATGCAGAGGGAACACCACCCCAGTCTGCCAGTCCAGAGGTACCGTCCCAGAACGCCACGCGATGTTGCAGAGACGTGTCAGTCAAGACAGTCCCACAACATCCAGAGACTTAAGATACTCAGGACGGATCTCATCCACCCCCGGAGCCTTGCCACCAAGGAGCTTGCCAACAACCTCGGTGACTTCGGCCAGGGTGATGGATGAGTCCGCCTCCGAGATCTCAGCCTCTGCTTCCTCCTCGGAAGACGTGACAGTGGGATTGAGGAGATCCTCAAAGTATTCCTTCCACCGTCCGACAACATCCCCAGTCGAGGTCAACAGCTCTCCACCCGCACCGTAAACGGTGTTGGTGAAGCACTGCTTCCCTTTCCTGAGGCGTCGGACGGTTTGCCAGAATTTCTTTGAGGCCGACCGATAGTCTTCCTCCATGGCCTCCCCGAACTCCTCCCGATCCCGAGTTTTTGCCTCTGCGACAGCCCGGGCTGCAGTACGTTTGGCCTGCCGGTACCCGTCAGCTACTTCAGGAGTCCCACGAGCCAACAAGGCCCAATAGGACTCCTTCTTCAGCCTGACGGCATCCCTTACTTCCGGCGTCCACCACCGGGTTCGGGGATTGCCGCCGCGACAGGCACCAGAGACCTTGCGACCACAGCTACGAGCCGCTGCATCGACAATGGAAGTGGAGAACATGGTCTACTCTGACTCAATGTCTCCAACCTCCCCCGGGATCTGGGAGAAGTTCTCCCGGAGGTGTGAGTTGAAGACCCTGCTGACAGAGGGCTCTGCCAGACGTTCCCAGCAAACCCTCACGTTGCCCCCCCCCCCCCCCCCAGCGGATCCAACTCACCACCAGGTGGTGATCGGTTGACAGCTCCGCCCCTCTCCTCACCCGAGTGTCCAAGACACGCGGCCGAAGGTCAGATGACACGACAACAAAGTCGATCATCGACCTCCAGCCTAGGGTGTCCTGGTGCCACGTGCACTGATGGACACCCTTGTGCTTGAACATGGTGTTAGTTATGGACAAACCGTGACTAGCACAGAAGTCCAGTAACTGAACACCGCTCGGGTTCAGATCAGGGGGGCCGTTCCTCCCGATTACCCCTCTCCAGGTGTCACTGTCGTTGCCCACGTGGGCGTGAAGTCCCCCAGTAGAACAATGGAGTCCCCGGTCGGTGCACTGTCCAGTACCCCTCCCAGGGACTCCAAGAAGGCCTGGTACTCTGCACTGCTGTTCGGCCCGTAGGCTGACACAACAGTGAGAGACCTGTCCCCCACCCGAAGGCGGAGGGACGCGACCCTCTCGTTCACCGGGGTAAACTCCAACACGTGACGGCTGAGTTGTGGGGCTATGAGCCCACACCAGCCCGTCGCCTCTCCCCACGGGCAACGCCAGAGAAATGTAGAGTCCAGCCCCTCTCGAAGAAACGGGTTCCAGAGCCCAGGCTGTGCGTGGAGGCGAGGCCGACTATATCTAGTCGGTAGCGCTCGACCTCCCGCACAAGCTCAGGCTCCTTCCCCCCCAGCGAGGTGACATTCCATGTCCCCAGAGCTAGTTTCTGTGTCCGGAGAGCCGGTCGTCGAGGCCCCCGCCTTCGACTGCTGCCCAGATCTCTCCGCACCGGCCCCTCACGGATCCTCCCGCAGGTGGTGGGTCCACGGGAGGACGGCCCCACGTCGCTCGTTCGGGCTGGGCCCGGCCGGGCCCCGTGGGGAAAGGCCCGCGCTCGCCGTCGAGCACCCACCCCAGGCCTGGCTCCAGGGTGGGGCCCCGGTAACTCCGTTCCGGGCGACGTAACTGGCCTTGATATTTTACTCGTCATGAAGGACTTCTGAACCGCTCTTAGTCTGACCCGTCACCCAGGACCTGTTTGCCATGGGTGACCCTACCAGGGGCATGAAGCCCCCGACAACATAGCTCCCAGGATCATTCGGGTACTCAAACCCCTCCACCACGTTAAGGTGGCAGTTCAAGGAGGGGTCAAACAATGCATTAAACTTTAACAATTTAGGCTTTATATGGTTTAGCACCTCCTCCACTGTCTTGATTTAAAAAGTAATTTGTGCAGGGTAGAGATGTGTCTTCAAGCAACATTTTAGCTCTATGAATGTCAGTTAAGAACTGATGGTTCCTGTTTCATGCAAACAGGTTACTATAATGTGTTTCCCATCATTTTAGCACTTCCTCAGTTGTACAATCTCGTGTGGAATTGGCTTTTTCCTTTCAGGTCCAAGCTTATTAACTTCTCTCCAAAACTGCTGTGATTTGCCACTTTGCAGATGCTGAAGGGCTTTTCCCTCCTGAAACGTCTTTTGTTAAAACAAAAAAAAAAACAAAAAAAAAAATTAAAATCAACAGTTTTTAAATGCATTAAATAGGTATCTTTTCAAAATTTGCTCTGTACATTTGAAATATTTTTTCTCTGCCATGCGAAGATTTTTCCACATATTCTGCCGTTCATTGTTCCAAAATGGTTGTTTGATTTTGTTTGTCCTTAGATTGCCCCTTCTATTTATTTTTGGTCTATATTCATCCATTTCTCTGTTCAGAATCATATACAGACATTTATAGCAGTAATTCACATTATCCTGTGGTTTTTTTTTTCACCATTTTCTAATTGGTCTGCAATTTTTTTTCAGAGCCTTAGAACAAACCTCCACTCCAGAAAATAAACATGCACTTTTCTTATTGGTATTTTGCAGACTAGAATGCACCCTTTTTCTCGAGACTGCCTCATGAGTTTTAAAACGCAAATAAAGCACAGAATCATTGGGGAGCCTTCTTTTATCGTCTATCAAGTTTGTCAGCTCCTGTCTGTTATTTTCCACCAGACCCAAAGGATTTAATCTACATGAGGCCTCATGACATAATCAACCACAGCTTTGCCTCTGACAGATATGGAAGTAAAATCATATATAATATATCATATTCTGGGGTTACCCTTCCATTCAGAAGACAACATTTGAAGTCTTTAAGAAATTCAATAGTCGTTTCCCCATATTTATTTGAAATTGTGTCCAACACCACCCGTGTGGGAATAGCATCCTCCTCAAGATAATCTCTGAGGTGTGACAATTTAAATCTCCACAAATGTAAACGGAGTCAGCATCAGCCGCATTTATTAATGAAAGTAAATGAGCAAAAAAATATGTGTTACAACCCCATATATATATATATATATTTTTTTTTATATATATATATAAATATATATATATATATATATATATATATATTTTATATATATATATATATATATATATATATTTTTTTTTTTTTTCATCTAATGCAAGGATATCATTGGGGAATACATGGTTAAAAATCTTAAGGTTGAAAAAATGTAAAAACATGAGTTATGAAGGAAATTTGTTGCCACCAAATGATCAAAATATATTTTTTTAAATGATCATAGAGGAGCCAAAATTGTAGTAATACGGTGTGGCACAGTTGATGCATATTTGGATGTTGTTCCGAATGTACTTTTTTTTTTTAAAGGCCAAAAGCACCAAAATGCTTCTCCTGGAGATCTGAAACTGTACACATTTATTGTCAATAAGATAAACAGCAAGTATAGAGAATATCATGAGCACACACTGAAGTATGTCATGCCTAGGGCCCTTAGAAATTCAAAATATTTAGATGAGGCCAAACTGTTTTTCTTTTGTTTTTGATCAGGTGTAATCTAATCTGTGAATCACTGATGTGCATATTCTCAGAAACTAGAAGGTCTAAGATTTAAAATGATGTTGCACACTGGCATGTGGGCTCTATTCTTTTATTAAACAATGGCATTTGGTATGTCAAACATTGTGCACAGGTTAAAATGAAGTTAGAGGGGTAAAGGGGTAAATGGAATTGGTGTCTCTTGTTTGATTAAGGACCACTTGCCTGTGTGCCCTCCAGCTGTTTGGAACACTCTCCAGGTGAAATTTCAGGGATGGCAACGGCTTTGTTGGGTATTTTTTTATGGTAGAAATTGAAGGTGTCTTTAGACCTCCCTGCTGAGGCATAGTCCTGAGTGCCGACATAGTGTCCAATTTAACAGGAATTGTACATGTACTATTTTGGAGTAGTATGGGCTTATATGCCTCTCCATATCCTGGCTGGTTTGTTTCTGGCTTGTGTGAAAATAAAAGTGTTTTCTGTGGCACTAGATGGTGCCATAACACACCTGTTGAGTGAAAGTCGTCTCTCTTTAGACTGGTGTGGTTTGAAGGCATAGTGGAAGTGATTATTTCTGGATAAAGTTGGATAAAACTTGGTCAAATGTGCCATAAATGACAGTAAATGTCTTTACATGACACTGACATTCAAAATGCCTGGATTCAGTCCGGTTTGTTTTTGTGGCAGAAGGCAATTCATTTTGAAACAACAAAAAAGTATGCCCAAGGCTGTCCGGGCTGTACATTTGTGGGAAATAATACAATTTTTGTATATATCACTTAAAATTGCTGGCAGAGATAATCTATCAAAGCAAGCAATATAATCTCCCTCTTCAAACATGTAAACCTTTGGGGAGCGCTAACTTGACTTCATGGTTCATGAAGCCGGTCACGTGACTACTCCAGGAGCGGTGGGAATGATCCAGAATAAATGTAAAATTGTGATGTTTTTTCTTGCAGTAATGGCAACACTAATATTTTACATTTATCTGTTTCTTGTGTTTGGTTCTTCTCTTTTCCAAAGGCTTGTGTTGTGCTGAATCCTGGGTGACATGGTAAAGTGTGTCAGGTGGCCCTGGTGTCTGCGCTGAAGACACTCATATCATTGTCCCAGAGAAACTCCACAATCCTCCAAAGGAAGATTTGTTGTCAGTTTATTGTTCTATTTGTCCCTCCTCGACATTTGAAGAAAATAAATACAAATTCTGATTGTAAAAGTGTCAGCAGACAGATTTGGTAATCACACGGATTCCTCAACTAAATCAGATGCACATGCTCTGCTGTACTTGTTTTTTGGTTTGCTTAGTTTTTGGTTCATTTAAAGATATTGTGCTGTGCTGTGCTAGAGGCATAGGAGCAATACAAGTAGTCCATCCAAATCAATTTCAATGTGTTTCTTTTGAGAAGCAGGCCTTGTTTTAAGCCATGAAGTGAAGGGCAGATTTTCATGCATTTCGTAAAATAGGAATATCCTTTGTATTTTGGGGTTCCCTCGTTTGAGAAATAATATATTTTTCTAGAAAGGAGTTATCTAACCTTTAAATAAGTAGAATGTTTATTTAGAAACCCGAGCTGTGTCCCAGATACAGATACACGCGTTCTTTTGAAGATGTAATGCTGATTTATTCTTAATTACAAAAACATTAGAAGAGTTCAATGGATATCTCCGTTTTGAAAAACTGTCAAATAGTATTTTCATTTTTGTCACCATAAGCTACATATATAATGAATTAAAATTATGTGTGTTAGATTTAATCAAGAAGAGGTGGAATCAAATTTTGATCGCAGTAAAATACATTTTACTTTTGAAAACATTACTACACTAAGACTTGACTGCAAGACTTCGATTACTTAAAAAAAAAAAAAAAAAAAAGGTACTTACCTGTTTTTGTAAATGAATGAAATTTTTTCATTTCACCATCGGAATACAACAGGACCATTGAAATACAAGAGGACTGATGGAGTGGAAGGGTTTAAAGCCTGTTTGGGAAAGAGCCACCAGGAAGTTTCCAGTAAGGTCACTTTTCCACATCACTCAAAAAATGTATGAAAAAAGTTTATGCTTCTTTAGAAATAACTTTTAGATTGATGGCTGCTTAAAAGCTTTGTGCGTAAGTGCAATGAGTTGAGGGGTCTGGGACTAATATAAAACAAAATAAGAAAACACGGGAGAAAATGAACCTGTGAGGGGGACCTTCCATTAACATGAATTTTACAAATACTGATGAGTTGTGTCCAGCATTTTTTCTTGATGCAGTAAAAGGCCTGGGTCAGTGGTTGTCAAACGTTTTATCCCAAGCACCACCAAATAAAAGATTTGGCTTTCTGAGTACCACCAAATCTAAATTGGGTCTAGAACAGGACTATTTCAGGTCTAAATTAGGGATAAATCAGGTCTTATATAGGAATACACCATTGCCACTGTAGTTTTAACTAGAAATTTACCAAAGAAAGAGCAAAAATGTGAATAAAATGTACCTAAATTAAGTAAACATTACAACTGAAGAGGTGTCCACGTACCACCAGAAGAAGTTCGCGTACCACCAATGGTACACGTACCACAGTTTGAGAAACACTGGCCTAGGTGTTTCATCAAATTTTCTGCCGCTGCTTTTTCACAGTGTAGGGCCTGTGGCTGGAGGTCTGCTCCAGACTGCAGACGCCTCAGCCCTGTCTTAAACCTTTGTGCACACTCCTGGACTGGACTCCTGAACTTATTTCTGTCAATATTCTATGGTTGTCTTGTTAAAACAGAATTTTACATCTCTGCAGTCTTCTTGGGGCGAATATTAAACCATAAAAACTATGCTGATCCAGAGAACACTTTAAGCACGGAGGCAGTGCACATCGCTGCCAGTAGGAACCAGAGAATGGAGCAAAAGCTTAAAAAGGTTAAAGAAATGTAACTATGACAAAAGTTTCAACTAAAAGAGACACTTAGGCACCATCTGCTGGTGTTGTCCAAAATCAGGACTATTCTGGACTTTCCCTCCCACCCGCTCCACAAAGTGCTGGTCAAGAGCTCATTTAGCAACAGACTGTTACTGCCACGATGCTCCACCGAGAGACACAGGAAATCATTCAAACACTGAACTCTGTGCTGGAAACTGTGCAATATTAAGTCCACTTATAAACTGTACATGATCATGTGAATATGTAAATAGACAAGGGTAGTAGAGTTAAGCTTATTGTAAAATTGTTCATATCGGGGGTTTAGTTGATTAATAAAGACACTTTATAAGTTAAGTTAAATGGGGTAGACATTATATAGAGCTATTGTATTTTATTTTTTACTTTATATATATCTTATTTTGTTTATAATTCTTTACTGTCTCTACTGGTCGGTTGCACATGTAACAAAAAGAATTTCCCCTTGGGGATAAATAAAAGTAATTCTGATTCTGATTCTGATTCTGGTCATTTAGAAGGTGTAATCCTCAAAATGCAGGTGGTTCCTGTTCTCTGTTGATTTCTTGGTTTGTTCCAGCTCCCTGACCAGTAACATTTCCATAGTTGCCAGAAAGATGGGCCATTGACTTGTGGGCCAAGTCAGTGGCCCACAAGTCCAAATCCATGCTCTTTTACTTTGAGTTTTAAGTTCTTTCAAATTATTGTACCAGATTAACAAAAACAGCTCACTATTTATCAGAATCAGAATCAGAAACGGTTTATTGTCATTGTCAGGGATCAAAAATTTACAAACACAGTGCAAACATAGTGCTGTGGCAGTGCAAATAGATAGTTCTTATATAATATATTGTTAAAGTGGCAGGCGGGAGGTTCTGGTCCGGATGGACCGTGGCCTCCTGCCCGAGAGGAGGGGCTCAAATAGTCCATGTCCAGGTGAGAAGGGTTGGCTGTGATCTGACCTGCTCGTCCCCGAGTCCTGGAGACGTACAGGTCCTGGACAGATGGTCACCTTCTCAGCAGAGGCACAATGCGCTGTAGTCTCTGTTTGTCCCTGGCTGTGGCTCCTGTACCACACGGTGATGGAGGAGGTGAGGATGGACCACACGGTGATGGAGGAGGTGAAGATGGATGATTTTTGTAAATTATTCTTATTTTTAATTAGGCCCGAGCGCCACAAGCTGGCGAGAGGCCTATTAGTTTTGTAGTGCCGTGTGAAGCATGACTGCGAAAGTGCGCACGAAATCGAGCACGAAGCGCTCGCCCACTTCCAAACACTCACTAACGCACTCCCCAACTCATGCACGTCCCGTGCATACTAATCAGTTGTTAGCCATATTGGATCAAACATAACAGTTTTTTAAAACTTCGTACTTTTACGAACTCCTCCTAGGGCGTTTGCTCGAACAAGCCCAAATTTGGTGAAAATTAAGTTGAGGAGTGTTTTACGGTCTCTGTGTGGCGAAGCCACAACATTTTAATTTAGCTCCTATTTACACATATAAAGTCCGAATGTCATCAAATTTGAATCAGTTACTGCCCCCTACAGATCAAAGTAAACTTTTATATGGGGAACAATAAAATGCAGTTGTTTTTTTTTTTTTTTTGCACAAACTTTTATTTTGGCCTCCCGATCAGAAAATCCAGACCAATGTTATATTTTGTACCGATGACAAAAACCTCCCGTGTTATTCCTGCGAGTCACGACTTGCAGGTCCACACCTCTGGTGTGTGTTGTGGTTTTGGTTGAGTGTTATGAAAGTACTTCAGGTTCTACACATGAATACTGGTCAGGAGTCCCTGTAAGTAACCTGTGAGCTGAGGGATTAACCTGATTGGCATGTTCTGTTCAGTTGTGATACTCTGACAAAAGACAGATTTAGATTATGCCCTGTTTGATTTCTATTGAAACCTGAAATCAAGTCAATAGGGGCTAGAATATGTCTGTCGGTGTTGCCATGTTTGTTTTGTTTGAGCTCCATGTGCTGGAGAAGATCTAAAATGACCCCACAGTGCAGAACTTTAAGAAAATACACTTCTGGTGACTCTTTCACCAGACATGACTTGTGAAATATGAGCTGTTTTTTTTTCCTGCTCAAATCTTTTTTTCATCCAAGTCTGAGCGCTCAACCTTGACTCTGTGGAAAAACCCTGTCCCCATGTGAACTACAGCCGGCTAACTGCAGCTCAGACAGAGGGCAGAGCTAGTGTCAGGTTCTTTTACAGAACACTCCTGAAGCTGGGATCAAACACATTTCTTCTTTGATAAAGCCTGTGTGCAGCCTCAGAGGCAAGAGAACACTCCAACTATCTGACAGCGCCGCATGCATGGACACTCCACCGAGAAATGATGTCATGCATAATAAAACAAGCTATGTTTCTGATAAAGTCGACCTGCGGTATGTTGTAATATGGACTGATACAACAGACC
>CM033625.1:37003346-37048346 GCA_019453435.1 Rhinogobius similis
AAATCCCTGAGGGTTCAGCTCAAAATGGAATAAAGCTTTAAACGAAACACTGACTCCTCTACTTTTAACAAGTTTTAGTTTGGCATCTCATGTTTTAGAACAAAAAAAAAGTATCTGTATCTCGGCATTTTCCCAGGGCACTTACTGAGTTTAGGCGCCATCTACTGGCTACATAGCACTTACACAAGCAAAACATGTTATTACTCGAGCCTTTCTGAAGAAAGTGAGCCTAGCAGTTACAGTGATCATGATTAGACGGCAGAAATGATTTAAGGACTTAAAACAATTGGAGATTCTCAGATAAATGACGTCTGAAATCGGAAAAAACATCATCAGTCGAGTGAGTTCAGCAGGAAATGTTTTTGCCGGTCAGAGGGAGAGGATTTTCTAACTAGCATTTATCAAATCCTACATGAATGAAACTGAATGCAACTCCAGGTATGTTTTTGATGATGGAACATGGTTATAAGCTTAAAAAATACATTTTGCACAAAATTTTTCATTTTCAGTACTAAACAAATCCATACAGGTCAGGTCCATATCATAGACCGTACATATCAGTGGACTGTGTTAGCATGCTAGCCGCCATGTTCCAAATAGGAAGCAGCTATGGAGGCGGTCCTGGCTCCATCAAGCCGAGCTGCCATTCACTTTCTATCGTGACACTGGTGCGCTTTACTCTCTAACTGTTTTGGTCAAACTCACCATCTCGGAACTAAAATATCCATTTTGACACACTCTACATGATCCTGGTGTTTTTTTTTTCGTTAGGTTGTTCATAAATCAAGCTATTAGCAATAATAACTGACCAATCAGGTGCTTCCTTTTCCAGGGGCCGTTTTCGCTTGTGTTATCAACAGGTTTGATTGACAGCTAGTGGCGCACGTTGCCGCCGTCTCCTCCCACGAGGGGCGGAAACCGTGAACAACCTCACTCCTGATAGGTCCGTGTGGTTGCCACGATACGTACTTGGATGTCCAAATATGGAGTCTGGCTCCACTTTAGCCGCTTTAACTGCTAGCCGCGATTGGCTTCATTTGGCTGGAGCCAAACGCTATGGGTGACGTCACAATCCCATAGTCCACTGATATGTACGGACTATGGTCCATATGTATTGGGACAGAGACACAATTCTAATCTTTTTGGCTCTATACACCACCACAATGGATTTCAAATTAAACAAAGTTCCAGCTTTAATTTGAGGGTATTTACATCCAAATCAAAAGAATGGTGTAGGATTTACAACAGTACATGTACCTCCCACTTTTAAAAGGATGAAAGTAATGGGACAAATCATAAAACTTTCACTTTTCAATGCTTGGTTTCAAATCCTTTCAGCCTGAAGTCTGGAACACACAGACATCACCAGACACTGGGTTTCATACCTGGAGCTGGCTTCATTTTCCCTTCAGTTTTGTCTTCATCAAGTGAAATGCTGCTCAATCGGATTCAGGTCATGTGAACGTTCCACTTCTTTGCCTTAAAAACCTCTGTCCATCTGCACCATGAAGGGCCATCTAATGAGTTCTGAAGCATCTGGCTGAATATGAGCAGTTAACACTTCAGAATTCCTCCTGATGCTTTTGTCGCGGTCACATCATCAGTAAATACAAATGAACCCGTCCCATTGGCAGCCATACATGCCACACCATGACACACCCCCTGCTTCACTGATGATTTGGTGCTTTGGATCATCAGCACGTCCTTTCCTTCTCCAGACTCTTCTCTTCCATCTCTCTGGTACAAGTTGATCTTTGTCTCATCTGTCCAAAGGATGTTGTTCAGAACTGTGAAGGCTTTTTAGATGTTGTTTGACAAACTCTAATCTGACCGTCCTGTTTTTGAGGCTCATCAATGTGGTGAAGCCTCTGTATTCACTGTGACACACATACACAACCTCCTGGAGAGTGTTCTTGATCTGGCCAACTGTTGTGAAGGGCTTTTTCTTCACCAAGAAAGAATTCTTCTGTCATCCACTACAGTTGTTTTCCGTGGTCTTCCGGGTCTTTTGGTGTTGCTGAGCTCACCAGTGTGTTCTTTCTTTTTGAGAATGTTCCAAACAGTTGATTTGTCTACACTTAATAATTTTGCTCTCTCTCTCTCTGATGGGTTTGTTTTGATTTTTCAGCCTAATGATGGCTGCTTCACTGATAGTGACAGCTCTCTGGATCTCATATTGAGAGCAACAGATTCCAAATGCAAACAGCACACTTGAAATCAAATCAATTTATTTTTATAATGCCCAAAATCACAACAACAGTTGCCTCGATGGGCCACAGGTAGAAAGCAGTTCAGATAACTGTCCCAGAATGCCCCTGTCCTTTGACCCTCCTTCGCGGCGAGGAAAAACTACAAAAAAACCCCATGGGAAAAAGTAGAAACCTCGGGGAGAACCACAGTGAAGGAGAGATCCTACTCCCACGGACGGACAGGCTGCAGATGAACTAGGACTGACATCCACTTGGACTGTGGAGCCAGAACCACTCAAGAGGGAGGTGGCTTTAAAGAGTTCCTCGAGGCGGACGAGGAGCTGTCCACCCAGTGTAGAGAAAGCTCCTCCAGCATTGGAATGGTTCATCTAAAGTAGATGGAGTGCGTCCAGGCAGACGAGGTATGGCTAATCCAGCTGTCCAGGCGGGTGGAGCATAGATCCTCCAGTGTAGAGATCGATCCTCCAGACAGGTGGGGGTGGGGTGGTCACTGGAGCAGCCGCCGCAGTGCCTGAAACAGTCTCCACTCCCCGGGGGAAGTGGAGAGAAAGAGAAACATGTGAACAGCAATGAACAGACTACAGTTGAAGTAATATTAAAGGTCCCATAACATGCAAAATCGACTTTTCAGAGGTTTTAACCTTCCTCCAGGGCTCTCTGGGCCTCGTATGTTGTGCCCAAAGTGGTTTTTTGATTGATTCCCTCATGTTTTCACTAGAGAACTGTCTTTTCCGTCCCCCTCGGCTGAGCAGCAGACGGGGGCTCATCCCATGGATGACGCGGCTTCCCATGGATGACGCGGTGTTTAAGCCACGCCTCCAGGAAGCGCGCAGCCGCAGAATAAAAACAGCTAATGCTAATGCTACACAGTAATTACACGATGCATACGACAGATCGAAGAGTTAGCATGTTATTTACCAAACGGCAACGTCCGTGGTTGAGGCCCTGGAGCACGTCAAACTCCAGGTCAGATCCAGGACGTAGGACTCAGCACGACGCACCGTCAGGACGGATAAAAGGTTTATTCCCGTGTTTGTGTATCGCTGTTTACCGGAGCACACGGCGCATGCGCACTATCTCCGCTCTAGGCTTCGGCACAGGTTGGGCGGGGGAGGCGCGCGAGTTGGGCGGGGGAGCAGCCTGCTCTCTGTTCGGGGGGGTCAGATCTCAGAGTGAGCCGTTTGCTTTTGCAAGGAGGGGGGCCAGTCCAAGAAATGGGTGTTTTTTGGAAACTGTTATGTTATGGATATTGCACAACGCAAAATTTTATCAACAAAGCCCTTAGAATAGACTGTGTAAAGGGCAAAATAGCAGAATATGGGACCTTTAAATATTGTTGATAGGTAGGAAGAACCAGAGGATAGTGTTCAAGCTGCCATACTTCCCCCAGCAGAGTCGCTCCAAGGGCAGTGGAGCTAAAACTGTAGGTTTTTATTTCTGTTCCTAACTGGCCTGACCATAAGCTATTTCAAAGAGGAACGTTTTGAGCTGGTCTTAAATGTAGAGACTGTGTTGGCCTCTTTTACATGAACAGGGAGCTGGTTCCATAACACAGGAGCTTGGTAGCTAACAATTAACAACTAACAATAGTCCAGCATTTTGAGAACGAAGAGCTCTGTTTGGATGGTACGCTACTATTGCATCTTTGAGGTAGGATGGGGCCATATTGTTTATAGCTTTATAAGTCAGGAGGAGGATTTTAAATTTGATTCTAAACTCAACAGAAGCCAGTGAAGAGACTCTAACACTGGTGAAATATGATCACTTCTTCTAGTACCTGTTAATAATCTTGCTGCTGCATTTTGAACCAGTTGAAAGCTTCTTCTAGAGCTTTTAGGACACACTGTAAGCAGGGCGTTACAATAGTCTAATCTGGATGTGACAAATGCATGGTTGAGTTTTTCATCATCTCTGGGCAGGATTTTTCTAATTTTGGCTGATGTTACGCAGATGAAAGTCGGCTGTTTTACAGGCTTGATTTATATGAGCTTTGAACCAGAGATCTTGGTCAAATAGGACCCCAAGGTTTCTTACAGTAGAGCTGGGGGCTACAGTGACATTGTCCAGAGAAACTATCTGGTCAGATAAAGAGTCTGGCAGGTGCTTAGGGCCAAGCAGAATGACCTCGGTTTTTTCAGGGTTAAGGAGCAGATAATTAAGAGTCATCCAAGTTTTTATGTCTTTCACGCAGGCACTAAGTCTGTCTGTTTGATGGGTCTGATCAGGTTTCATTGATAAATACAGCTGAGTGTCTGTTAGGAAATTATCACAAAGACAATTGAACCTAGACAGTCTGAGAGAACAACCTTCTACTGACTGAGAATTAAACAGGTAATCAGATACTGGCCCATAGGCTTTTTATGTGCACGATGCACAGGGAGAGGGAGCGTGGCGCTTCTCATCGGCTCGTCCCAACAGCAGAAGAGGTACTCGGTTCAACTCTCTGCAGTGGCGCCTCCGTCTGCTCGTCCCACCAGCAGAAGTGACACTCTGTTCAACTTTCTGCAGCCTCTTCCAACTTGCCACTCCCTTCCTCTGCGCTTTTATTCAGTTTAGACAGGCATAGGTCAACATACATCTGGTGCTCCCATGACCTCGCAGGGCAGCAAAACAACATCTGCTTTTACTATAATCAAAAGAGGTCATTTTGCTCATTAAAGAGGTCATGGGGAACAGGTAAAGAAAAACACTATATAAGGTTACAAACAACATCGCTTGCATTAAGCATCTGGTTCTCATTCTGGTAGTTAACATTCCACACATAAGCATATTCTTATACATCCATTGTTATTACCAAAAATGTGTCATTTTGACAATCCCTTAATAAGAAATCTCTTACAGTGTCATCTGCATAGCAGTGGAAGTTAATGCCATGCTTTCTGATGATCATACCTAAGGGCAGCATATAAAGTGTAAAGAGAACTGGACCGAGTACTGAACCCTGCGGCACACCGTAGGTTACTTTAGAACATGGGGAAGATCTCTGGTTTACATTAACAAACTGGTACCTATCAGATAGATAGGATTTAAACCAGCTAAGGGCGGTTCCACTGACACCTACATCACATTCTAACCTCTGCAGTAGAATGTTGTGGTCGATGGTATCAAACGCTGCGCTGAGGTCCAACAGAACCAGAATTGAAATTAACTCCTTTTATCTGCTTCTTGTAAATGAGATACTGAGGGACACACTCCTAGCCATGGATCAGCTGAGCAGCCCATTACTTTAATTGGGAGACAAATATACAAACTGTTGTAATTCCTACACCAGCACAGAATGTTTGTTTCATTTTAAATCCATTGTGGTGGTGTATTGAACCAACCTAATGCTGTAGAAAGAGGAGCAAGGCGGTGTTGTGCTTGGCCTCCCCGGTTATTCACTTTGTACCTGGAGCAATTGGCACAATATAGAAGACAATCTAAAACAATCAGTGGAATTATGGGTGAGATGGAACATAAAATTGTGTTCTGTGGATGATGTTCCATTATGAGTGTAAATAAAGACACACCTCCATCATTCCAAATATGCATATTGTAGCGAACCTGCAGTAATGTTGATAAGTTGTTCTGGTAATTTGGGCCTGGTGTGCGAGGGCAGCAGCCTTGTGGTGTGGGTGAGAAAACAAAGAAGAAGAGGTAACGCACAGACTGGGAGCTATCTTATTTTTTAATTTATTTTTTGCTACAGTGATCCCTCGTTTGTCGCGGGAGTTGCGTTCCAAAAATAACACGCGAAAAGTGAAATCCGTGAAGTAGTCAGCTTTATTTTTTATTATTTTACAATGCAATACTGAACTATGGAATGAAACCAAAAATCAAAACCTGTTTTAAAGCCCAAAATTTGTTTAAAACAATCATTTTAATATAGTAATACAAGGTTGGAAACATTGTCACTCGCGTATTTCACAGTCCCAGCTGTGCCTCTTCGTCCTGACTCCGCTCCGCTGTAGCGTCTGTTTCTACTGAAGACGCACGAGTCTTTCTCCGAGAGAAGAACATTGTTATGGGTAGTTGAGGAGGAGACTTCCACATGAGGAGGAGACTTCCTCATGAGGAGACTTCCACACGAGGAGGAGACATCCACACAAGGAGGAGACTTCCACACGAGGAGGAGACTTCCACACGAGGAGGAGACTTCCACACGAGGAGGAGACTTCCACACGAGGAGGAGACTTCCACACGAGGAGGAGACTTCCACATGAGAAGTCTCACACATTTCCTCTCAGCTTGTGGTGATCCTGAATGGGTCTTTAACAAAGTCAAAAGAGCCAAGAAACAGGACAAAAGGGATATTTTCATTTTCAGACTGTGTACAGGACACTGTGCTGTAGCCCAGCTGCCCCGCAGCAGCAGAACCACCCGCCTCTCCTCCTCTTTGAAGAGACGGATCGCACCTCAGTCATTGGTCTGCCCTTTGATGACACATTTGTTTTCTGCTATAATGTTACTTGTATCTCAAAACATTTTTTTCTTTCATTGATGCATTTATTAACTTTAATCATTTGTAATGGGGGAGAGGTTTTCTGAGAGAAACATCTCTCCTCCAGGAGGTGTTCTTGCCCCCCGCCGCACACCAAATGTAACACTCAGTTACTTGCTGATGCCACAAGCCCTACAGGAAGAGAGGCGTGGCCGACTGCTCACTGAGTGGGCGGGCCACACGAGAGAAGAGCCCTTCCAATTCTGAGTGTGAGACCTCACTTCAAGAAATGAGGGGGACTTCATGACTGTTGTGTGATGCATGTTGTAAAACGCAAAATATTACTATACATTTTATTTTTAACTATGAAATGGGAAATAGAAGAAAATATGTGACCTTTAAACTTTCACATTTTTTGTCAACGTCACCATGGATTTACCATTTAACCAGTGATGGAAAGAGCACAGACAATATGTACAGTTGTATGACGATTAATGTAATCATTTACAAGTAATTACTGCTGCCAAGTGTGAGCTTAGGGAAATGTAAACATTACACATGAACTACTACTAAGAGAACTGGCTACCAGTTACATTTTAACACAATTCTATAAGCAAAAAAAAAAAGTGATGAATTAAACAGTGTAATGCTTATTTAGGTTGTTTTAAACCACCATGAATCTGGCCAATCCGAGCAGTGTCGGTGAAGTTAGGGACCTGGGACTGTTATGGTGTGTTATAAACACGCTGATATCTGCCTGTGATTGTTGTTATTCATCTATGTTTGGTGTATCAGTTACTATTAAAAAAAAAAATAATTAAATTGTGTTTATAGAAAGTACCAGAAACAGAACAAAGGGGAAAGAGGATTTTGAACTGTAACGAGAACTTTTTAAATTGTAATTAACTACAATTACATGCCTTGAATTATACTGAATTATACTAAAGTACAGGTTTAAAAATCTTCTTTTAAAAAAGTACAATACAATAATGTGAGTGTTGTTACTTTCCAACCCAGATGATTTATATCATGAGAAGCTGATTTTTGTCCCCACAAAAGAGGCCAGTCTCCATGATGTGTATATATGGTAACTTTGTCGCCACCTAGAGGACAATATTTTTTTCTGTCAAAAGTTCAGTCAGTCAGGGTTTCATACAAACCACACTGAAACTGCACTAGTTACAGTCATAGATGAGCTGTTATTAGATGGACAGGTCTCGATCATGGTTCTGTTGGACCTTAGCGTTTGACACCATCGACCACAACATTCTTCTGCAGAGGTTAGAATGTGATGTAGGAGTCAGAGGGGCCACCCTCAGATGCTTAAAATCCTATTTATGGGACAGGTACCAGTTTGTTCATGTAAACCAGAGTTCCTCACCTTGTTCCCTCAAAATGCTCCTTACTGCACTGCCCTGGTTGCAACTATATGGGAGGAAGTATGACCTTGACCACTATCCTCTGGTTCTTCCTACTTTTATTAAACAATATTTAAGATTTTAGTTCACCTACAGTTTGTTCATTGCTTCTCACATGTTTTTCTTCTTCTGTTTCAGACACTGCGGGCAGCTGCTCAAATGACGACCCCCCAGTCCTGGACCATCTTCGGTCTGTCCATCTGTGGGAGTAGGATCTCTCCTTCACTGTGGTTCTCCTCCAGGTTTATATTTTTTCCCACATTGTTTTTTGTACTTTTTCCTTGACAGAAGGAGGGTCAAAGAGAGGGGGGTGCTCTGGGACAGTTATTCATTTGCTAAATTCCTTAAAACATAGCTTGCTTATTTTTGTCACCCATCGAGGCAACTGCTGTTGTAATTTTGGGCACTATAACAATAAACTGAAATGACATAGTCCACGCAGTGTGATCATCACCTGCCATGTCAACACAGATTGTGCCCTAAAAGTTAGTTAAGTCCAAGTGTTGGGTGATGTCAGGGTGAGCTCACTTTGCAGCCATGGCCTGTGAAGATGTGTGCAGGGCTGAGGTGACGAGTGTGTGCAGGGCTGAGGTGACCAGTGTGTGCAGGACTGAGGTGACCAGTGTGTGCAGGACTGAGGTGACGAGTGTGTGCAGGACTGAGGTGACCAGTGTGTGCAGGGCTGAGGTGACAAGTGTGTGCAGGACTGAGGTGACCAGTGTGTGCAGGACTGAGGTGACGAGTGTGTGCAGGGCTGACGTGACCAGTGTGTGCAGGGCTGAGGTGATGAGTATGTGCAGGGCTGACGTGACGAGTGTGTGCAGGACTGAGGTGACCAGTGTGTGCAGGGCTGAGGTGACCAGTGTGTGCAGGACTGAGGTGACCAGTGTGTGCAGTGCTGACGTGACCAGTGTGTGCAGTGC
The DNA here is from genome assembly GCA_019453435.1 of Rhinogobius similis. NCBI lineage: Eukaryota > Metazoa > Chordata > Actinopteri > Gobiiformes > Gobiidae > Rhinogobius > Rhinogobius similis. The sequence continues at coordinate 37,012,318 of CM033625.1, forward strand.
TGACGTGACAAGTGTGTGCAGGGCTGAGGTGACCAGTGTGTGCAGGGCTGAGGTGACCAGTGTGTGCAGGGCTGAGGTGACCAGTGTGTGCAGGACTGAGGTGACCAGTGTGTGCAGGGCTGAGGTGACCAGTGTGTGCAGGGCTGAGGTGACCAGTGTGTGCAGGACTGAGGTGACCAGTGTGTGCAGGACTGAGGTGACCAGTGTGTGCAGGACTGAGGTGACCAGTGTGTGCAGGGCTGAGGTGACCAGTGTGTGCAGGACTGAGGTGACCAGTGTGTGCAGGACTGAGGTGACCAGTGTGTGCAGGACTGAGGTGACGAGTGTGTGCAGGGCTGAGGTGACAAGTGTGTGCAGGATTGAGGTGACCAGTGTGTGCAGGACTGAGGTGACCAGTGTGTGCAGGACTGAGGTGATGAGTATGTGCAGGGCTGACGTGACAAGTGTGTGCAGGACTGAGGTGACCAGTGTGTGCAGGGCTGAGGTGACAAGTGGGTGCAGGACTGAGGTGACCAGTGTGTGCAGGACTGAGGTGACCAGTGTGTGCAGGGCTGAGGTGACCAGTGTGTGCAGGACTGAGGTGACGAGTGTGTGCAAAATGGAAATGACAAGTGTGTGCAGGACTGAGGTGATGAGTGTGTGCAGGGCTGAGGTGACCAGTGTGTGCAGGACTGAGGTGACGAGTGTGTGCAAAATGGAAATGACAAGTGTGTGCAGGACTGAGGTGATGAGTGTGTGCAGGGCTGAGGTGACCAGTGTGTGCAGGACTGAGGTGACCAGTGTGTGCAGGGCTGACGTGACGAGTGTGTGCAGGACTGAGGTGACCAGTGTGTACAGGGCTGAGGTGACGAGTGTGTGCAGGGCTGAGGTGACCAGTGTGTGCAGGGCTGAGGTGATGAGTATGTGCAGGGCTGACGTGACGAGTGTGTGCAGGACTGAGGTGACCAGTGTGTGCAGGGCAGAGGTGACCAGTGTGTGCAGGACTGAGGTGACCAGTGTGTGCAGTGCTGACGTGACAAGTGTGTGCAGGGCTGAGGTGACCAGTGTGTGCAGGACTGAGGTGACCAGTGTGTGCAGGGCAGAGGTGACCAGTGTGTGCAGGACTGAGGTGACCAGTGTGTGCAGGACTGAGGTGACCAGTGTGTGCAGGGCAGAGGTGACCAGTGTGTGCAGGACTGAGGTGACCAGTGTGTGCAGGGCTGAGGTGACCAGTGTGTGCAGGGCTGAGGTGACCAGTGTGTGCAGGGCTGAGGTGACCAGTGTGTGCAGGGCTGAGGTGACCAGTGTGTGCAGGGCTGAGGTGACCAGTGTGTGCAGGGCTGAGGTGACCAGTGTGTGCAGGACTGAGGTGACGAGTGTGTGCAGGGCTGAGGTGACCAGTGTGTGCAGGGCTGAGGTGACCAGTGTGTGCAGGGCTGAGTGTGTGCAGGGCTGTGAGGACTGAGGTGACCAGTGTGTGCAGGACGTGTGTGCAGGTGAGGTGACCAGTGTGTGCAGGACTGAGGTGACCAGTGTGTGCAGGACTGAGGTGACCAGTGTGTGCAGGACTGAGGTGACCAGTGTGTGCAGGGCTGAGGTGACAAGTGTGTGCAGGATTGAGGTGACCAGTGTGTGCAGGACTGAGGTGACGAGTGTGTGCAAAATGGAAATGACAAGTGTGTGCAGGGCTGAGGTGATGAGTGTGTGCAGGGCTGAGGTGACCAGTGTGTGCAGGACTGAGGTGACCAGTGTGTGCAGGGCTGCTGTGTGCAGTAATGATGTGACAAGTGTGTGCAGGTCTGAGGTGACCAGTGTGTGCAGGACTGAGGTGACCAGTGTGTGCAGGGCTGAGGTGACCAGTGTGTGCAGGACTGAGGTGACCAGTGTGTGCAGGGCTGAGGTGACAAGTGTGTGCAGGACTGAGGTGACGAGTGTGTGCAAAATGGAAATGACAAGTGTGTGCAGGACTGAGGTGATGAGTGTGTGCAGGGCTGAGGTGACCAGTGTGTGCAGGACTGAGGTGACCAGTGTGTGCAGGGCTGAGGTGACAAGTGTGTGCAGGACTGAGGTGACCAGTGTGTGCAGGGCTGAGGTGACAAGTGTGTGCAGGACTGAGGTGACGAGTGTGTGCAGGGCTGAGGTGACCAGTGTGTGCAGGACTGAGGTGACCAGTGTGTGCAGGGCTGAGGTGACCAGTGTGTGCAGGACTGAGGTGACCAGTGTGTGCAGTGCTGACGTGACAAGTGTGTGCAGGGCTGAGGTGACCAGTGTGTGCAGGACTGAGGTGACCAGTGTGTGCAGGACTGAGGTGACGAGTGTGTGCAGGGCTGACGTGACGAGTGTGTGCAGGACTGAGGTGACGAGTGTGTGCAGGGCTGAGGTGACCAGTGTGTGCAGGGCTGAGGTGACCAGTGTGTGCAGGACTGAGGTGACCAGTGTGTGCAGGGCTGAGGTGACCAGTGTGTGCAGGACTGAGGTGACCAGTGTGTGCAGGACTGAGGTGACCAGTGTGTGCAGGGCTGAGGTGACCAGTGTGTGCAGGACTGAGGTGACCAGTGTGTGCAGGGCTGAGGTGACCAGTGTGTGCAGGGCTGAGGTGACGAGTGTGTACAGGGCTGAAGTGACGAGTGTGTGCAAAATGGAAATGACAAGTGTGTGCAGGGCTGAGGTGACGAGTGTGTGCAGGGCTGAGGTGACCAGTGTGTGCAGGACTGAGGTGATGAGTGTGTGCAGGGCTGAGGTGACCAGTGTGTGCAGGGCTGAGGTGATGAGTGTGTGCAGGGCTGAGGTGACCAGTGTGTGCAGGGCTGAGGTGACCAGTGTGTGCAGGGCTGAGGTGACCAGTGTGTGCAGGGCTGAGGTGACGAGTGTGTGCAGGGCTGAGGTGACCAGTGTGTGCAGGGCTGAGGTGACCAGTGTGTGCAGGGCTGAGGTGACCAGTGTGTGCAGGGCTGAGGTGACCAGTGTGTGCAGGGCTGAGGTGACCAGTGTGTGCAGGGCTGAGGTGACCAGTGTGTGCAGGGCTGAGGTGACCAGTGTGTGCAGGACTGAGGTGACCAGTGTGTGCAGGGCTGAGGTGACCAGTGTGTGCAGGGCTGAGGTGACCAGTGTGTGCAGGGCTGAGGTGACCAGTGTGTGCAGGGCTGAGGTGACCAGTGTGTGCAGGGCTGAGGTGACCAGTGTGTGCAGGGCTGAGGTGACCAGTGTGTGCAGGGCTGAGGTGACCAGTGTGTGCAGGGCTGAGCGATGACAGGTGCCCCCTGCAGTGCTCAAGCGCACACCTGTACATTGATCTCCATGGAATGTTCTCACTGCAGTATCTCACCAGCCGCTGTTTAAAGTCTGACAAGCTGAGAGTTTGTGATGTCTTTCCCACATGGCGCTGTTCTGTCTTATTATTTTTCTTTGGCAATATTTATTGAAACAGTACATATTGAAAAGGGAACATGATGTGAAGGAGAAAACATGAAATAATGCACAAAATCTGGTCTTTTAAGAGAAGACATAAGCATGAGACAAACTGGCTCTTATCAGAAGGAGTGGTGTAAGAAACAGAAATGTTTTAATCATTTCATATTTTCCACATAAAGCTTTTGTCATTTGTAAATTTACTCACAGTGAGAAGAAGAACCCACACTCAAGAGACTGTTATGCATCATATGTATCATATATGACTCAAGACTAAAAATTGTATATTAAAATTCTTAATAATAATATACAATAATATGACAGTTGTATTCAAACATGAACCCTCCTCTGCAGGTCCTTCCTCACAGCTGCAGGTCAGATGCAGGAGAATCGGCTCTATACAGGGCTCTTCATTATTTGGTGGAGCAGTGGCTAGACTCTTGCCTTTCAGAAAGAGAGTCCAGGGTTCTGATCCTGTCTGGTGTTCTTGCTAGGAGTTTGCTTAACCCTAACTCTTGCTCCCAGTTGCCCACCCCCATGAGATAAGAAGGGCATCTGGTGTGATAATGGTGTGAAAATTGTGTCCAATGCCGGGCGTGCAGGATGTGCCTGAATTGGCATCCTCGAGGAGTTGGTGGGGATTACAGGAACCTCCGCCAACTGCCTCGTCACCGTGGATGCCTTTACTCTTCGCCTAGCACTGATACACCCAGATCTCTGACAAACAAGACTTTTATTCTTAACATTTTTTTCACCGTAAGTTGGACTTCATGTTTTTGACAGATTTGGCTGCATGCTGGGGAGTCCTCAGTATTTTGGGGACTACAACTCCCTCCTAATTGTCCATTTCTTAATTCCCCTCGAACCTCGGGACGAGGTGGAGGAGTAGCGTCTGTCTTTAAGCCGTGAATTTGGTGAATCCAGATACAAAAATAAAACAAGTTATTGAAGATTAATATCCATAATCCATCATAAAAACTATAAAACAGTTTCTGTTATTAGTAATTTATTGTAAAATTATAGTTTTGTAACTGTACAAGATGTTTTCTTACAGTTGTTGAGTATTTACATTTTGAGCGATGCTTGGTCGCTGCACCCAAAATACACATCTGATTTAAAAATCCATGTTGTAGTCATTAGGCTGTGTAAACGGGAGTATTTTGACGTGATTATGATGATTATGATCTTTTTCACGTTTAAGAGCTACTGACCTCGGAGGTCCCAATCTGTGAATATGAGGCTAACTTTACCAAACTGATTTCCGCGCTCCATCTGACTGTGAGACGTGAGCCGATGACAAGAGGGGGAGGTCTGCTCCCGCCTTTCACCTGTCAATCACCTGACTCCTCCCCCCACGCAAAGACAGTGCCAAAAGTACACGCACGGGAAAAAAGTGAAGAGGAAAGACACAAGGGAGCAGTGCAAGTCAAAAATGGGTATTACACAGAAAAATTAGAGTTGTGTCTTTGAATTTTCCTCACAAATATATTTTTTCATCAGTGAAAAATAAAATAATTTCTTAGAAAAATTATTCATGTCTGCAAACTTTTTTTTTTTTTGCAAAAAATATATATATACACATCATTACACATTTTTTATTTGCAAACCTGATTTTCCTGCTCAAATTTGTTTTTAGCTCCTCAAAACTTTAGATAACGTGTACAGAACTATTATTTTCTTTGCAAATACTTGTGTCATCTGAAACTGCTTAGTTTGTTTGACTTTGCAGTTTTCACTTCATGGCTTGGAGCCGGGTTATGACAGATTCTGCTTTCTAGAACCAGGAAGTGCATCTCCCTTTCATTCTCCCAATGATTAACTGAAAATAAAAAACAATAATATTAAAAATGTGAAAACTTGCTCGGGGCTAATCAGCTATGTGATAATTATAAATTAAATTATTATTATTATTAATTAATTAATAATTAATTATTATTATTATTATTATATTAAATTATTATAATTAAAAAAATTATAAATATTTAATTTATAATTATAAATATTTAAAAGTTTAATATTGTCAGATTTTAAGTTTTTATTTGTAATTTCTTGGACTGAAAATGATGTTATGGACACGAGTGGGTTGGCCTTTGTCGTGCCTTTATCCAAACACGAATAGGACATTTACTTCCAGAACCACTTCCATGACATCTCCATGGAGACCAGCCTACAGCAGAAAAGTGACACTCCCCTTTAACTCATCATCGAAGCATTTTAGAGTTGTATTTTTATGGATTCAAGCATTTTGGAGTAATCTAGTAATCTTTTTATTACAAAGGTGACCCTGGGGTGTTTTGCTTACTGTTTTCTCCCGTCTGAGCTTTGAGGAGGCTGTGTGGCGCTTTGTTAGGGCTCATGATGTGTTATGTAACACTAAAGATTCCCCTTCTTCTCTTTTGGCCTGATCATGTAGAGTAAAAGCAAAAGTCAAACTCAAACAATGACAGAGACAGACCTCAAACACTTTTATTTGTTGTTTCAATTGTAAAATGTTCACATAGGTGTTCACATATGTCTACCCAACATGACTTAAACACACAGTAACTCCAGAAGCAGCTTAGCTTGCATAAAACTATATCCGAAAATGGAAAATGTAATTTATTTGGCAAATACTTGTAAAAACTGACAAAACCTGCTGCAGGTTTGCTTGATTCCAGGGAGAAAAAGCAAAAAATAACCTTACACAACGTTTAGGCAGCCAGTTCACATTCCAAACCTTTCCAAGCCTTTTTATACAATGCAACTTTCACAACAATCTTTAAGAGACAGCCAAATCCTCGGTTTACAGTTACTATCTCAGAAATGTAATAAAAGAGGGAAATTCTGTTTTTATGGCTGCGCTAATAGCTAGCAGGCGCAGGCTTTTATTGCCACTTGAACACGCTCAATGCCTTTAAGACAAGCTCAGACAGTCATTTGTTTTATCCAAAAGATTCTGCTATTGCACTCCTATTATTTCATTATACATTTGAAGCACCATATGATGATGAAATGAGTTTGATTGTTGTCTCTGTACAAAGCTCCGATTGGGTTTTATTGGGTCCGTCCTCCTGGTCCAAGTCGGCTCATCTGCTGATGGTTAGTTTCTGACTCGTTGTCTGCCAGCTGGGAGCAAAAGAAAACAGAACCACATATCAGAGTCCCAAAACATCAAACCCTGCTTAATCTCAAAGTCCATTCCAGGTTTCTACGTAACATAACAAAAGGCCACATAAGACTATTTGATTTGCAGTGATCTCATTTATAAAAACGTCACTAAAACTATAGGTACAGACAAACCACAGACAGCTGCAAATATCTTCAAAATTTCTCATCTCTCTGAGGACAAATCACTTTCTTCCTTGATTCTGAACTTCTGATGCACAAAGTTCTCAGAGTTGTTTTGTAAAGTTGCTTAACAAATCTACGTAATGTGGAAAGCCACGTACATTTCCGTATACATGCTTTATAAATGAGACCCCAGGGCTTTAAGGCGCATCACTGAAACGTCACAGGAAACAATGCAAGACTGAAGCTTAGAACCAATCAAAGTCTATATGACAGGTTTTCAAAATGTTCTAATTGTGACTTTTAAGTTATTATTAGTGAAATCATAACTATTGTGTAAAGTACGTAGATGTTGGCTCTTGTTTACAGTCTGGTTGCTAGGTAACAGTTGTGGAATTACCTCTAACTATGACATATTTGTGCTCATGTTCAACCAGGTAACAATATAAACTTTATGAAAACTGTCAAACTGGGACAAACAGGCAAAATACTTAGTAAAATCAAAAATACAATCGTGTTCACTACGTTTTAGTGAAAACTGATGTCTAACCTGTCATATAGACTTTAGGACATTTGCACCAGTGACTGCACTATGTGCGTCCACGTGGGAAGGCCAGGTATGGTCGGGGCATTTGTGGATCATCATTGGTCTTTTTTGACTCTCAAGGCCGCTGATTATTTCCGATCATTTTCAGCCCTCACATGTTCACTTTGAACCAAATTCCACTGTGCTCTATTTTCAAACAAGTTTACGCATCTCAGTCTGAAACACTGTGCAACACACTGTGCAATAAAACACACGGTGCAATACAACACACTGTGCAATACTACAATACTGTGCAATACAACACACCGTAAAATAAAGCACACTGTGCAATACAACACATTGTGCAATACAACACACTGTGCAATACTGTAATACTGTGCAATAAAACACAGTGAAATCCAACACATTGCAAAACTGTAATGCTGTGCAATACAATACACTGTGAAATAGAACACCCAGTGAAATACTGTAATACTGTGCAATAAAACACATTGTGCAATACAACACACTGTGCGATAAAACACACTGTGCAATACAACACACTGTGCAATACAACATATTGTGCACTTGGTCCAGGGTCCAAGCTGCCGTAGCTGATTGTGTTTTGCTTTTCACACTATGCCACAGTCTGTGCTCTGTTTGTTCAAATGTATCAGTATAAACAGGACAGGGGAGCTTTCCTTTCAGCATTTTTTTGGGGGATAAGAAAGAAAGCAGTGCCTAGAATACAAGACAAACTGACGTTAGGCTAACCGCCGTTTTGTCTGTGGTAACGTTAAAACTGTTGTTACACCAAGGTCTGGATAGAGAAGTATTGTTATGGGTACTGTTATGTAAAAGAAAATATTAGATGAGCAGGGCTTAAAAGTACTTGACCAGGGACTCATTTATGAAGTGTAGGCTCAACATGAGGTCAACGTGACATACGCAATGTTATGCGTAAAATTTGGGATTTATAAAAAGACAAGTAGTGTCTGCAAACTCTGTGTACAGAGTTTTCACAGTAGTATTCAACTGGTCTTAAACTTTTGATCGGGACTGTATTTGTTTAAATTATTATTTTAATAGTTCCTTTGTTATTAAACCACTGGAAGTTGTAATTAGAATGATTGGTGCATATTGGACCAATCCTTATTTCCCTGGATTAGTCCGATGCACTGCTCCATCAGTCCAGGTCTTCACCGCTCCTGTCACGCCCCTCTGATATTTATTTACTTTCTTCAGCAATTTTATTTTCTTAAACAGTGACATACATAAGAGTCGGCAGCGTCATGTAGCCATTTAAGCTCTTTTTTTTTTTAATCCTCTGTTTGTGATTGTGAACTGTAGCTTCCAAAGTAAATCAGTGCCACAAGTCAACACAGAAGTAAGTATATAAACTTGTCATTTTAGATCAATATTGAAATGAAAGATGTCCAAAATATAACATAATGATCCACAAATGTTGTAAATTAGAATTAGGTCTTCTTTAACAATCCCATAATCTGCTCAGGCACCTGTGGTCACCGTCATAGCTCCTTATCAGTGGGCCTGGACCTTAGGGCTCTTTTGAAGCTCAGAGTGATTCTCTACTGCTCATAAACAAGATTTCTATGTTCTTCTAAAAGTCACATTAACACACGGCAGATGAATAGATGGGATTGTTGGCCAGGCTAACTGCACAACATGAGAGCAGCAGCTGTAGCGTCATGTTGCAGCTTTGAGATGCAATAGCAGGGACAGCAACAAACACTTAGCCAAACAATGCCAATGAGCCAAGCCAGCGTATGCTCCTGAACTCCTTAGCATTAGCTTAGCTACTTGATAAGTTTGACCTATACCTTTTCTGGCAGGGGGTCTCCTTGAACCACCGGCTATGAGGTAAGCACATGAACAGTACACATCATAAAGGATACACAAGCATGTGCTCAAACAGGTCATATGTGTACATAACTGAACCCACCTTGGACGATTCTGGAGAGAGTGTCAGCATTCACAGTCCCTTCAATAGTGGACAGGTCTACCCCAAAAGAAACAAACAAAGAATGTGTCACTCCATGTAGAAACAACACTGCAGTGTTCTGTGAAAATTCAAATGAGTAAATGTAGCTTTGCGCTTCTTGTTCTTGCTATCTAAACTTAATGCTAATATCCAGAGTTTTCCGTAAAACATGTTCATGTACGATATGATTAACTTGACTTCCTTCACACCAGACATTTCCTCAGTCCCAAAACATCTTAAGATACTCAGGATGGATCTCATCTGCTCCCGGAGCCTTGTCACCAAGGAGCTTGCCAACAACCTCAGTGACTTCAGTCTGGGTAATGGATGAGTCCAACTCCGAGTCTCTGCTTCCTCCTCAGAAGACGTGACAGTGGGATTGAGGAGATCCTCAAAGGATTCCTTCCACCGTCCAACAACATCCCCAGTCGAGGTTACTGTGTCCACTGTGTCTGCAGCAGCACTGTCCTCTGGAGCTCCACGTGTCTCTGTCCCCCTCTCTGTCCACTGTGTCTGCAGCAGCACTGTCCTCTGGAGCTCCACGTCTCTGTCCCCCTCTCTGTCCACTGTGTCCACAGCAGCACTGTCCTCTGGAGCTCCACGTCTCTGTCCCCCTCTCTGTCCACTGTGTCCACAGCAGCACTGTCCTCTGGAGCTCCACGTCTCTGTCCCCCTCTCTGTCCACTGTGTCTGCAGCAGCACTGTCCTCTGGAGCTCCATGTCTCTGTCCCCCTCTCTGTCCACTGTGTCCACAGCAGCACTGTCCTCTGCAGCTCCACGTGTCTCTGTCCCCTTTGTGTCCACAGCAGCACTGTCCTCTGGAGCTCCATGTCTCTGTCCCCCTCTCTGTCCATTGTGTCCACAGCAGCACTGTCCTCTGGAGCTCCATGTCTCTGTCCCCCTCTCTGTCCATTGTGTCCACAGCAGCACTGTCCTCTGGAGCTCCACGTGTCTCTGTCCCCCTCTCTGTCCATTGCGTCCACAGCAGCACTGTCCTCTGCAGCTCCACGTGTCTCTGTCCCCCTCTGTGTCCACTGTGTCTGTGTTCGCCCCTACACAATTTTTTCACTTCCGGGTCTGAGTGACGGGGGAGGGGAAGAGCAACATTTGAAAATAGAGCAAGACCTCTCTCTCTCCTTCCCTTTTTCTAAACTCCAGATCACAGCTTTAAAGGTGAAGTTTGATCCTGTTCACAGTGACTTGTTCCAGTTGCCTCAAAAGTGTAGATCTTCACTTCCTGTTCCATTCATGAGGAATTAGCTGAGGACTTAGTGTGTCCTACGAAGCACACAGCGGACAGAGTCACACATGGATAGTGAGAGGCATGAAATCTCTCTGTTTATAAAAGCAGATTTTAGTTTCTAAGCTAATGTTACCTTAATTGAATAGATTGTTTTATGTTAATTACTCATAACACTGAACTAACTTCCATATTTATTTCAAGCTAATTCATGTTAGCCTTCAGTTTCAAGACAAAACTTTTACAAACACAAGAACATCCTCCATCATCCTTAAAGGCCCTTCTGCATCTCACTGTGCACTGCATGTTCTGTAAATACTGGTGTCTTTTAGTGAGGCTGATTCCCCCTAGAGAAAGCATGGGAGGGTAAGTGAAGATCTGCACTTTTGAGACAGGTGCTGCTGTTAAAAGACCTGCTAAAGATAGTACAGTAGAAAGTACATTTGGGGTTACTTTCAATGTTATATTTTCAATAATAAGAAAATTCAGGGCAGGAAGCGTTGGTAGAGACAGTAAAATAGTAGATAATAAGTCATCCTCAGGCCCAAAGCTGGTAAATACTTTGGAATTCCTTGCCCGGGTTTGTGACGTAAAGTTTGTGGTAAGTTTAAAATGAGATATAATTCTTTAGTCTCTGTACTGTACTAGACTAGATTTTGTGCTCTTAAACAGAGAATCTTTACTACGCAGTTGAGTCCCCTCACTCACTGCCCAGGCCAGATCAGGTTGCAAAAAAACGAGCTCGGAGAATCCACCGGTGTGTGGTTTATTTAGTTATCCTGGCCACTCCCCAAAACTACAACAGGAGCTTTCTTACCTTCCAGCTCGACATTAGTGGTTCCGGAGCCATACGAGTACTGAGGACCTAGATGAGACAAAGAGGCAGATTACATAAGCAAATGTAATACTCTCCACATGTGCTCCAGAATGGATTGAGTCCTACCTGAGACTACTCTGGTGACTTTGGTGATGGTAGGCTCCCCCTCGATAACCCTGGTGACCTTGGTGATGCTGGGTTCACCCTCGATAACCCTGGTGACCTTGGTGATGCTGGGTTCACCCTCGATAACCCTGGTGACCTTGGTGATGCTGGGTTCACCCTCGATAACCCTGGTGACCTTAGTGAGGGAGGGCTGCCTCTCAATCACCCGTGTGACCTTAGTGACGTCTGGAACTAAAAACATACAGCTCCACAGTGACTATCTCACACCAGAGGTTGTCTTTTTAAGAGAGACATATACCTTTTACCTTTAATAAGCCTCTGACAGCAGCTTAAAACAAGAACTTTGAGACCTTGGGTTCAGTAACTAGTCTAGGTGTAGCAGTGGGTGATCTTGATACAAAACAATTAGAGTATTTTTTTTTTGCAATAAAGGAGTGGATTGAACACTCTGTCACAGTCGTCAAGTGTGTAACTTTGCCCACCCATCAGAGGACAGCACTGTTTCAATCTAAAGATGCACTACGTAACCTTTCACCAGCTTGTCACCATGGAGGTGTGATTGCTTTTGCCTGGAATGGATTAAACGTTTTTTTATGAAGATAAGCAGTTAACATCAGACCAAGTTTCAAGTCAGATCTGTTGAGAGGAACGCCTGCTAAGAATGTTTTTTCCAGATATTTTCAGGCAGTAAAACTACTACAGTTGAATAAAAACAACATGAGTTTAATGTCATACTGTGGAACATCCCAGGCGTGGCAGTATAGCCTGTAGGCGAGTTCTGTCACCTAAAAGGTAGATGTCGATTGGCTGTATTTGTCAGCTGTCAGCCAATAAAAGCACTTCACTCATGTCATTCACCCTATGAACTTAAACATTTCCCTTCCCTGTTGGTGTCCCTCTCCACAATTCATCTCCAGGTAGTAAAGAAACCCTAGTTTCGTAAGTTGCACCTTTTATTGCAATAGTAATTGGTATTTCCAAAGACTGAAGGTGTCGCAGTGCAACTGAGCCGCAGTGTTTCAAGCTTCTCATGTTGGTGGCTGTGCCGGGTGGACAGGCTCCGCGCTGTAGCCTACTGTAGACAGCTGTCCGATCCAATTACTAATATATCTTCAAATCAGGCGCCACTGGGGTCACTATTTCAAAACTTTGAATCCAGATCATTTGATCTGTATTTCCACATCCCTGGATTCTGATCCATGGATCAGAGATTTCTATCTTTGCTATTATTATTACAACAACAATAATAAAAGAATAATAAAAGCTGCACATGGCGTATAACATGCCACTGCGAAGAGCTCGCCTTTCACCCTCCAACCTTCCCCACCTTCATCACCCCTCCTCCCACACTGTGTCTGTATATACTACTCTATTCATTGCAATAACACCATTTCTGACATTTTCACAGCTGTACGGTTGGAGATAGAGGTTTGTCTTCATTGTCTTTTTTTCTTCAGTATGGCAAGGAGGATGCAAAATTTCAGTTGTCTAAAAAAATGTTTTTTTTCTAGGACTGGAAAAAGGTGGCTTGCCCTCTCCGGGTGGAGAGTCCTTGCCTCAAGTGGAGGAGTTCAAGTATCTCGGGGTCTTGTTCACGAGTGAGGGAAGGATGGAGCGTGAGATTGACAGGCGGATCGATGCAGCGTCTGCAGTGATGCAGGCGCTGTATCGGACCGTTGTGGTAAAGAGAGAGCTGAGAAGAAAGACGAAGCTCTCGATTTACCGGTCAATCTATGTTCCTACCCTCACCTATGGTCATGAGCTCTGGGTAATGATCGAAAGGACGCGGATACAAGCGGTCGAAATGAGTTTCCTCTGCCGGGTGGCTGGGTGCTCCCTTAGACATAGGGTGAGGAGCTCAGTCACACGGGAGGAGCTCGGAGTAGAGGTGGTTCGGGCATCTGTTCTGGATGCCTCCTGGACGCCTCCCTTGGGAGGTTCTGGGCATGATCCACCCGGAGGCAGCCTTGGGGTAGACCCAGGACACGCTGGAGGGACTATGTCTCTCGGCTGGAGGAAGTGTCTAGGGTGAAGGAAGTCTGGAAGTCTCTGCTTCCCCAGCCCCAGATAAGCGGAAGAAGATGGATGGATGCAATGGCAAAGTACTGTGCATTGGCATTGTAACATGGTTGAAGATAAAACTAGCAAAGCAAACAAAATTTTTTGGTCAAAGTCAAATGTTCAAGGGGGCGCTTGTAGAGTAATTGTAGAATATATCTATATGTATTGTATACCATTACATTTAAATTGTCATTTAACACAAAATGTATATTGGTGCCAGAAAATAGGACAATCCATGCCACAGATATGCAAGTTTAAATACTTGGAAAAATGGCTTGATTTGTGGGTTGGCCACATCCACATTTTTCAAGGTATCAAGTAATTGTAATCACACATGGGGGTAGATCATTGTTTCAAGCCCATTGTCTGAATATCCAAGGTGAAAAAAAAGTGAGGTGTAAAATTGTGCAAAAATCAGGCACCGGAATGTAAAGAGGCACAATTTTTAGATGAGTGTACATTTTTGTAACTTTTCAATTTTTGTGACTTTAAAGTAGAGTTGTCTGTTGTCAGCACAGCAGTGGAAATGAATTCCAGGTCAGTACAGGTCACAGGGATTTAGTGTCCCCCAGGTCCAAGTACTCTGTCCTTTCTGTGAGGTAGGAGTGGAACCCGTGAAGGGCAGTGTCAGAGAGGCCGGTGTGGTGATGGAGAAGGTGGAGGAGGATGAAGGAGAGGTCGAGAAGAATTAGAAGGAATGTGAAACCAGAGGCAAAGGCCATCAGTAGATTGTTGAGTTGTTTCTGAACTGCGGAAACCAGATGGGAATTTTTTGTAATGACTTTCGTAATGACTCGTAATGATTATGAGCTTTTTCAAGGATTATAGAAATGAATGGGAGGTTTGAGATTGGACGGTAAGTTGACAGAGGCTCAGGTTTGATGAGAGCTGTTTTGAGGGGCGTTGCCTGTTTCTAGAGATATTTATGATTTTGTTTATGAAAGGACAAATGAATTTGTTGTGATTTTTGACCCCCTTTGACTTCAGACTCCCTCTGAGTGATGAACTGAAGAAGTGCGTATTTTGGGTCCCAGGCAAATCAACAACAAACTTGCGTGTCTCCATTTGATTGGTCCTGAGTTTGGCTTTGTACTGTTTTAGTTTTATTACAGCTAAAGTTAAAAATTACAACCACCATCTGCTCTGCTACACAAGAGAAGCCAAAAACTCTCCATGGAGACAAGTAGGAGGCAGTGCCACTAAAAAAGTGCCATAATGCATCTTTTTCTTGATTCTTTTAAGGTCACTGGTATCTCACTCTGAGCCACTGAAGTGCTCCTGCAGACACAGTCTCATAGCCTAATACTGATGTCAAACCCAAATGTCAAACAAGTAACCAACATTGGGAAAAACACTTAACGAAAAGATTTGTTGCTGCATTATACAAGGCTGATAGTACTATGTGGACTGAGCCTGCTTCTACAGGTCATATTAAGGACTGATAGAGGCCTGTGACATGTCGCGTCCTGCATGAACACTCATCATAGAGTTAATTAGAAGATTCCGTGACGCGTTATTAACAAAAGCGTTGACATTTTAATCAGTTGGCACACCTCACTCACTCCTACATTATTGAAAATTTGCGAAGATATATGAAGTTCCAAACCTGTTTCAACTCGAGTCATGATCCTCTCTGTCAACAGCAAAAATATGATGTGGTTAAAAAGTTTCACGATGAGTGCTGTTTACTATACAATATTTCAGCTACTTACTCATAAATGTAAGGGGAATTTCCTGATACCTGAAACCTGAAATGAACTGAAGATAATAAAGATGAATTAGATGGCATTACATAACATAAATACAATATTTTTGATGCATGACAAAGGAAATTAAGCCCAAGTGACATATGACCCAAAATGTACAAAATATGACATAAATATGACAGGAAGCAGTACTGATATCTCTCTGGCTGATTTTCCTTTGAACACTTGACTAAAATATCTCCAAATTGAAGCTGTTCTGAACCCTTTGGAGCCCAGACAAACCTTTGTGAAGCTGAGCCTGTAGTTTTGTCCTCTAATTCTGCTCTAATTAAGTGTCCCAAGCTCTGCTTAGAGGAATATCACATTTATTTGGGTGAATACAAAGAGGAAAGCTGCTGTTGGAGAGTCTGATTTACAGACAGTAGACAGAGGGTTTTGACAATTACTCTTTAAAAGCTGAAGCAAATGTCTAACATGAGCTTGTGGTCGCAAGTTGCTGTTAAAAACAGGACACAGATTTGAATCTATTTTGAACAAGAAAACCGTATATTTGATTTCACAGTATACAGTTGAGTTTAATCGACAATCATATACTCTGTCCGACCTTGAACTGCATGTATGTGATGAATCGTCTCAGCAGAGAAATCAGCTCCTGGCTTCCAACAGGAATGTCTGAAAAACATTGTGTTACAATGTGCATGCTTTGGGGAATAAAAGTTGCATGTCATGCTACATTTCAGCAACACATTAAACATGAAAAATAAAAACAAACAGTACATTTTTGATTCATGAATGTTAGTGGAGTTGCTTTTTTACAGAGCCCTGCAGATGTCGGAGGTGAGGAAATAAAAAAGTATCACGTGGTCCTGAGAAGTTTTCACAGGATCTTAAGATCCCAAGAAATTTTCTCAGGATCCCGAGAAGTGGTGGCGCGTTACACTGGACAACATGAATGCTGCGCACCGTGGCTTATAAGACAACTCTTTTGAACATTTTACACCAGCGTTGGGTCTGCATATTATGCACAAAAGGAGAGACATGTGGATGGGGATGTGTGAGGAGAGACACTGCTTTGAGCAGGTTACTAATGAGCTTATCGAGACACATGAGGTTTCTGTGTGTGTAGAGAGGCAGGAGGAGGACACGGTTTATCTTCCTTACTTCAAACTTTACTGCAGTGCTTCTGTTGATCACAAACCAAGACCTGTCTGGTCATTACAGATGTGCCAAAAGCATGCATTTTGAGCCATGGTGGTGCATCCAAATGTAACAGGTTTCATCCCATGCAGAAGAGGAGGGCGCACTTTGGAGACGATCAAGCTCATGAGAGCACCACGGGTCGTGACAGAGATCAGGTCATTCCTCCAGAGGTTTGCACACTGTTTTGCCCTCATGAACCAAGCGTCACCACAGAGGACTGCTCGCTCTATAACTGGAACCGATTTGGACAGTAGCGTGTTTTGAATGAGTCATACGCTCAGACGGACTGGATTTAAATGGACTGAACCTGGAGGCATTTTTAGCAGTTTGATTTGTACACCCTGTCCCTACGCTCGTCTTTTTGCATATTCCATAAAGGTAAGAAAGGTAAGGCAACAAAAGCATTCACACATGTGATAAATGATAAGGCCATAAATACGACACGCACCACGCACTGTCAGAGCACCAAACTGATAACCCATATTTTGACGCACATAATGGGACATGATCGTCTGACGTTGTGCAGTGCACCCTCCTCTCCTGCATGGAGAAGCGACAGAGGTCGGCCTATAGGTCGGGCAGGGGGGTCAGGATGCGGTGATCAGCTTAAAAGCTTAAAATGTCTTCATCACGAAGCGTCTGTTGACCAGTGTCATGTTAACATGACATGCCATGCTGCTGTTGTTCAATAGAAATGCTATGTTACAAAATGAGAACTATGCAACAGTATCCATTTCAAAAGCATCCTGAACATTTGGGTCAGGGTTAGTGTTGTGTTACCTGCAGGATAGAGCACTTTGTCGATGTAGTGAAGCACTCCGTTGGTGGCCATGATGTCAGTGTCTCCCACAGGCACGGTGTTCACAGACACACTGTCGTTGGCCTGAGGACAGATCAGCAGTAAGAACACTGGTCCTGCTTTTATACTGAATAATAATTAATATCTGATTCTGTACCACTCTGCTATTACACATTCCCCACCACGATTCTAATAGAGTTTGGAATGAAACGTCAAATATGAAACATTAGTTTCTATCAGTATGTAACCTGTCCAACACGTCGCGATAAAACTTTGGAACTATGTTATGGTTCAATTAAAGGCGCGTACAGGTTCAAGGCAGGACGTGCGCTGGGTGCATTTGACCATAACACAGTCCATCTCTTACCTTCATACACCTCAGTGTCTAAAAACAGGTGAAAGTGTAGGATGAAAACAGTACTTCAGCACTACAAGGCTGCTTTGAGTGTATAGACTGGACAATGTTTCAGAAGTTGTGTTCGGACATAAATGAACTTACAGATGTCGTCAGCTGTTACATTTCCTTTTGCGAAGAAAAGGAAATAATAGTGTACCCAACTAACAATCAGTGGTTCATGAGAGACATAAAAGAGTTGTTACTTAAAAGAAAAACTGTTTTTAATGAGGGTGATGAAAATGCAAACAAAGTACATTCTTTACACTGATCAGTGTCGCAGCTTGTATGAGGACAGACACATCCTGAAGTTCGCGGATGACTCTGTTATTGTCAGTCTTCTGTCGGGGGATGAGCAGGACCATGGGACAGTCCTCAATGACTTTGTGGAGTGGTGTGATGCCTCCTTTTTACATCTTAAAAACGGATATGGTTTTAACTTTTTGCATGGCTGCATGGTATGGAAGCCTCTCCCTCACTAATAAAAATAGTGTTGTTAGATTGGTCAAAGTGGCCAGCAAAGTCTCAGGGACACGACAGGCTCAGCCAGGAGACCTGTACATGAGGCAGGTGCAGAGAAAGGCTAGTGCATGACTAGTTCCCAGGACCATCCTCTTAAGGCGCAGTTTGAACTTTTGCCTTCTGGGCGGCGCTACAGAGTTTCTAGTTGTAAAACTAAAAGGCTGGGAACTACATTTATCCCGACAGCCGTGAAGCACCTTAATGGCACTTAGCACTTTGTAAATCTGCACATAGGGCATTTGCACATTACTGATTTAAGTTGCTATTTTGCACTTTGAGGGAAGTGTGATTTTGGGTCTGTTTGTCTTTTATCTGTATGTTCATATTGTTTTTACATTGTTCTTATATGTTGAGCTGTGCTGCAAAAGTAATTTCCCCTTGGGGGACAATAAAGACGCCTTGAACCTTGAATAACAAGCATTATTAGCTAAATCTGCCATGTTTGCAGTAGCTAGTGCTGCAGCTAATGCAGCATTTAGTGCAGCAGCTAGTGGAGAAGCTTGTGATGTAGCTTGTGCAGTAGCATGCAAAATGTCCACAGAGATGCCTTTAAACAAAACTATCAAAAGTAAACAAAAGAGCTGTGGAGAAACCCGATAAATTAATTGTCACTATGATAGTGTGATACGATACATGTATCACACTGTGGAGCCTGAATCCTTCAAATGAACACAGGTTTAGTGCTAGGGTCTTCAAATAGGCCAAATGAAAGTTCAGAAGTGAGACAGCACTATCCTCTGTTGGTCAGTTGGTTTTATGCTGTGTTCCAGGTGTCCTCGGAGGTCGAACTTATAAATTCACACTGGAACGCTCACTTCTCAGTATTCCTAATAGGAAACCCAGGCAGCATTTCTGAACCCCGAGTTTGTCCAAGTCGGTCAATCCAACATGGCTATATATTGACAGTAGTGGTGTTATTTTCTGTGCTGTCTGTGAAGCTGCTCCTTTGCTGCCGTTGAGCTTCTGCAGTTATAATTGCAGTGTCATGCTAATGTTGTTAATATCTACCCAGCGCTAATGACGACAAAATCAGAAATTCAAATTCAAATGTATAAATAACTTAATAACGCTGTCCGGGTTAATACATTAACTTGGAACTATAGTTTGTTCATTTGAGCACCTTCTTGGGTTTGGGTTGGGTTTGATTTGAGTTGTTACAGTTAATACATAATGTAATGTTGCTCATACTTGGAAAAAGCGTCTCTCTGAGGCCCGAGTTCTGACCTTCGAGGATAACTGGAACGTAGCTTTAGATCTCTTTTAAAGACATTGCCTTATTTATGATCAAATTAAAACTGTAACTGAATTCTATTGTTCTTGACAGTGTAATTGTTAAGTCAGGTGGTCCTTGTGGTTGCTGTATGCTGTGAGCCTGTTTGAGCATCAGAATATGACACAGAAATAATTTACTGCTTGTCAGTTCTATGTGTTCATGTGACAATGTGCCCAGATGGCCTGACCTTTCTCTCCAGTTGAAAAAAGCTTTTTTTGTCTTTTGATTCTTCCTTAAAACAGTTTACAGTTGCAGTAGTTGTATGTTCATGCAGACTGACCGATACGACGTGGAGGTTGCTGCTCTGGAGGGACTTGAGCAAGTTGGTCACACCCATCTCCAGCCCTCCCCCAATGAACACACCACTGTTGAAGTGATACAGGAGAATGGTTCTGAGAGCGTTTATGTCCTCTGCAACAAGACATAGCACATACGGATAATACTTTCAATCACAAATATTGCCTAATAAGAATGAATACATTTGGACAACTTACTCTTAAGCAGGGCCAAGTCGCTGCTGCTCAAGCCAGCGAAGGCCTTATCGCTGGGGGCAAACAGAGTTAAGTCTCCCTCCTGTTTGAGCAGATCAGTCAAACCCGCTGCCTCCATCAAAGACAGGAAGATCCTAGCACACACAAGAGAGTCAGACCTCACATCAATCATCAATAAATACAGTTTCCAATTTAAAAAAAACAACAAAACAGAGCAGTTATATTTCAAAGCAAGATTTCTGACGTGATTAATGACTTTTCATTTCTTCATGTTAGCTGCAGTGAAACAGAGCAAAGGATCATGGTCTATCTACAGAAGACTACAAGGACCTTGTAAGTGTAATAATCCGCGACATTACAATGGCTGCATTCACACTTGTCTTGGTCTGGGCCTGCATTGAGCCAAATTAAATCCTGATGTTTAGTCCTGTGGAAGTCCAAGTTTAGTTTTGTGTTCAGTCCCAGTTTTGATGTTGTGTATGTGCAAGTTTGTGTAAATCTGGATTCATTCAAACCACTAAAATAACTTTTACATTTTGACAAAGAGGGACTGAATACAAACATAAGACAAACCTGTAAACAT
The DNA here is from genome assembly GCA_019453435.1 of Rhinogobius similis. Taxonomy (NCBI): domain Eukaryota; kingdom Metazoa; phylum Chordata; class Actinopteri; order Gobiiformes; family Gobiidae; genus Rhinogobius; species Rhinogobius similis. Next base: position 37,032,712 of record CM033625.1, read on the forward strand.
AAGCAATAAATTAAACAAGGTCTAGTCAAGCTCTAAACAGTATAACACAAGCTCACACTGGGTCGGCACAGGATAAACTTAAGACTACAGCAGGGCCACACGGGGTCTAAACTAGAATCTAATCAGGACTAATTGGTTGAACTACACCAGTAAAACATGATGAAGTCACATAAACACATAATGTATGGCCTTTCCATCTCCTCCACATGCAGCTGATGGAAACCTGTGATGGACTCACTTGAACCCTCCATGCTCTGTGAGGATCTGGAACATGGAACTTTCCGCTGGCTTGAGGAAAGTTCTCATCAGATGCAGGGCTCCGTTGCTGCCTTCTTTGCTGCCTCGGACCAGACAGGAGTTCTCGATGCACACGGCCTGCCAAAAGTCCAGCCACACCACAAGAAAGAGGTCAGAGTGGCTCCCCAATATGTTCTCTCCACATGTAGAAGGACTGTTGCCTTACTAAAGAACAATCGAGAGACAAGTACATTTGAGCTGGAGTTGTTTTTCTGTTTTTTTCTCATAAGGGACCAAGGCTCAAGAGGTGATCATGCAATGTAACTTTGCACTGATGGCCTCCTTACAAGGCCTTAGCACACTGTGTGTGAATGCACCCAAAGTCGCTGCATTATACGCCTCCATTTTAAGTGAAGTTACATTGTATCTTTTCTTGTACTTCTTGAAAGACAACCTTGAGTGAAAAACACACCTAATACAGTGATCCCTCGCTATATCGCGCTTCATCTTTCACGGCTTCGCTGCTTCACGGATTTTTTTTACAGTGCGGATATTTTTACAGTGCATCCACTGAACTTCAGCGCACGCACAAGAACGGGACCCTTTGATGAGTCGTTCATTGCAGTTCTCAAATATAATCGAAGATGGCATATCCATTTATAAAAATCTTCTTGCTCAGAAAAAGAAAGAGCGCCAACAACTAAAGAAAGAGTCGTGCGCCTTTAGTAGAAACAGACGCTACAGCGGAGCGGGGTCAGGACGAAGAGGCACAGACTGTGAAATACGCGAGTGACAATGTTTCCAACCTTGTATTACTATATTAAAATGATTGTTTTAAACAAAGTTTGGGCTTTAAAACAGGTTTTGATTTTTGGTTTCATTCCATAGTTCAGTATTGCATTGTAAAATAATAAAAAATAAAGCTGTGACTACTTCACGGATTTCACTTTTCGCGTGTTATTTTTGGAATGCAACTCCCATGATAAACGAGGGATCACTGTAAATCAAATGTATTAGTATTGAAGCTCTACTGTAGTGTTAGGTTCCCTGCTGTTGATCAGAGATAACTTCTGTCTTGTATTTTAGACCCAATCACAATCACAATCCTAAAACAAATTCTAGATTGGATTTTTTAAATAATAAATACTTCACTAGAAAGTGGTTATGTTCCACAGTCCTTCAAATATGCAGTCAGTAAACCACTATAGACCTATTTCAAATCTTTCCTTTCTCCAAAATCCTTGAAAGAGTTGTAGTTAAACAGCTTTGTCGCCACCTACAGGACAATAATTTATTTGAAGTTTTTCCGTCAGGGTTTCGTGCGTACCACAGCACTGAAACTGCACTAGTTAAAGTCACAAATGATCTGATATTAGCTGCTGACAATGGACAGGTCTCAATCCTGGTTCTGTTGGACCTCAGCGTTTGAGACCATCGACCACAACATTCTACTGCAGAGGTTAGAATGTGATGTAGGTGTCAGAGGTGTCAGCTGCTTTAAATCCTATTTATGGGACACGTACCAGTTTGTTTATGTAAACCAGAGCTCCTCACCTTGCTCTAAAATAACCTACGGTGTGTTGCAGGGTTCAGTACTCAGTCCAGTTCTGTTCACTCTTTATTTGCTGCCGTTAGGTAAGATTATCAGAAAGGATGGCAGTAATTTCCACTGCTGGCACCCGGTGTTAAGAGTCTCTCCCCACTGAGTTTAGAATCAAATTTAAAATCCTCCTCCCAACCTATAAAGCCATAGATGATATGACCCCATCCTACCTCAAAGATGTGATAGTAGAGTACCATCCAAACATGGTCAGGCCAGTCAGGTACAGAAATAAAAATCTACAGTTGTAGCTACGCTGCCCTAGGAGCAACTCTGCTAGAGGAAGTATGGAGCTTGAAGTCCTCTGGTTCTTCCACTTTCCCATTAACAATATTTAAGACTGTAGTTCACATGTAGTCTGTTCATTGCTGTTTACATGTTCTATTTCTCCACTTCCCTCGGGGTTTCAGACATTGCAGTGGCTGCTCCTGGTGGTTCTGGTCCAAACGGATGTGTAGGTCCTTGACCCTCGGAAGTCTGTCTGTCCGTGGGAGTAGGATCTCTCCTTCACTGTGGTTCACCCGGAGGTATATACTTTTTCCCACAGGGTTTTTTGTAGTTTGTTTCTTGAGAGAAGAAGGGTCAACGACAGGGGGTGCTCTGGGACAATTATCCATTTGCTTAATTCTCTTGAACATTATTTATGTAAACTGCTTTCTACCAGCCATTACAATGTGTTTAAGCTTTTTAAACTATACCAAAATGTCAAAACAATACTTTAATCAATCATTATAAAATTGTAATCTCGAGAGGCTATTTCTCACAAAACGTAAACAAATTAGTACATCTAACTATAAAAACGAAGGATAGATGTAGTGACAAAGAACACACTGACGCAGTGACAAAGCACAGACAGATGTAGTGAGGACTGATGAGGACAAAGGACTGATGTAGTGACAAAGGACAGATGTAGTGACAAAGGACAGATGTAGTGACAAAGGACTGATGTAGTGACAAAGGACAGATGTAGTGACAAAGGACTGATGTAGTGACAAAGGACTGATGTAGTGACAAAGGACAGATGTAGTGACAAAGGACTGATGTAGTGACAAAGGACAGATATATAGACAAAGGACAGATGTAGTGACAAAGGACAGATATATAGACAAAGGACAGATGTAGTGACAAAGGACAGACAGGTGTAGTGACAAAGGACAGATGTAGTGACAAAGAACAGACCGATGTAGTGACAAAGGATAGATGCAGTGACAAAGGACAGACAGATGTAGTGACAAAGGACAAATGTAGTGACAAAGGGCAGATGCAGTGACAAAGGACAGACAGATGCAGTGACAAAGGACAGATGCAGTGACAAAGGGCAGATGCAGTGACAAAGGACAGACAGGTGTAGTGACAAAGGACAGATGTAGTGACAAAGAACAGACTGATGTAGTGACAAAGGACAGATGCAGGGGCAAAGGACAGACAGATGTAGTGACAAAGGACAAATGTAGTGACAAAGGACAGATGTAGTGACAAAGGACAGACAGATTCAGTGACAAAGGACAGATGTAGTGACAAAGGACAAATGTAGTGACAAAGGACATACAGGTGTAGTGACAAAGGACAGATGTAGTGACAAAGAACAGACCGATGTAGTGACAAAGGACAGATGCAGTGACAAAGGACAGATGTAGTGACAAAGGACAAATGTAGTGACAAAGGACAGATATATAGACAAAGGACAGACAGGTGTAGTGACAAAGGACAGATGTAGTGACAAAGAACAGACAGATGTAGTGAGGACTGATGAGGACAAAGGACTGATGTAGTGACAAAGGACAGATGTAGTGACAAAGGACAGATGTAATGACAAAGGACTGATGTAGTGACAAAGGACAGATGTAGTGACAAAGGACAGATATATAGACAAAGGACAGACAGGTGTAGTGACAAAGGACAGATGTAGTGACAAAGAACAGACCGATGTAGTGACAAAGCACAGACAGATGTAGTGAGGACTGATGAGGACAAAGGACTGATGTAGTGACAAAGTACAGATGTAGTGACAAAGGACAGATGTAGTGACAAAGGACTGATGTAGTGACAAAGGACAGATATATAGACAAAGGACAGACAGGTGTAGTGACAAAGGACAGATGTAGTGACAAAGAACAGACCGATGTAGTGACAAAGCACAGACAGATGTAGTGAGGACTGATGAGGACAAAGGACAGATGTAGTGACAAAGGACTGATGTAGTGACAAAGGACAGATATATAGACAAAGGACAGACAGGTGTAGTGACAAAGGACAGATGCAGTGACAAAGGACAGACAGATGTAGTGACAAAGGACAGACAGGTGTAGTGACAAAGGACAGATGTAGTGACAAAGAACAGACCGATGTAGTGACAAAGGACAGATGTAGTGACAAAGAACAGACCGATGTAGTGACAAAGGACAGATGTAGTGACAAAGGGCAGATGCAGTGACAAAGGACAAATGTAGTGACAAAGGGCAGATGCAGTGACAAAGGACAGATGCAGTGACAAAGGACAGATGTAGTGACAAAGGACAGACAGGTGTAGTGACAAAGGACAGATGTAGTGACAAAGAACAGACATGTAGTGACAAAGGACAGACAGGTGTAGTGACAAAGGACAGATGTAGTGACAAAGAACAGACAGATGTAGTGACAAAGGACAGATGCAGTGACAAAGGGCAGATGCAGTGACAAAGGACAGACAGATGTAGTGACAAAGGGCAGATGCAGTGACAAAGGGCAGATGCAGTGACAAAGGGCAGATGCAGTGACAAAGGACAGACAGATGTAGTGACAAAGGGCAGATGCAGTGACAAAGGGCAGATGCAGTGACAAAGGGCAGAAGCAGTGACAAAGGGCAGATGTAGTGACAAAGGACAGATGCAGTGACAAAGGGCAGATGCAGTGACAAAGGACAGACAGATGTAGTGACAAAGGGCAGATGCAGTGACAAAGGGCAGATGCAGTGACAAAGGGCAGATGCAGTGACAAAGGACAGATGCAGTGACAAAGGGCAGATGCAGTGACAAAGGACAGACAGATGTAGTGACAAAGGGCAGATGCAGTGACAAAGGGCAGATGCAGTGACAAAGGGCAGATGCAGTGACAAAGGGCAGATGTAGTGACAAAGGACAGATGCAGTGACAAAGGGCAGATGCAGTGACAAAGGACAGACAGATGTAGTGACAAAGGGCAGATGCAGTGACAAAGGGCAGATGCAGTGACAAAGGGCAGATGCAGTGACAAAGCACAGATGCAGTGTATCCAGTCATGTTAGAAATGTAGGTGATGTCCTTGATGCTAAAAAACCCCAAAACAAAACACATCAACAATGTCTTAAAAACTTCATAACATTTGTAAGCCAGATGCCTTCTCTCTTTCAAAAAAACAGCAGATCAGACTAATGTGACTCTTTACTTTTTGGTTTACCTAAACATACTATTCACAAACTTTAACTGATAAAAAATGCAGCCGCTAGAATTCTAACAAAATATAAGAACTCTGACCACATCTCCCCCATTTTATTTTCTTTCCATTGGCTCCCAGTGAATGAAATATATATATTTTTTAATTATATAAACCGTTTACAATCTCTCTGTGGCACTGCCCCCTCTTACCTACAAGACATTCTGGTTGAATATCATCCACCAAGAGCTCTACGTTCATCTTCTCACAGTCCCCAGAACAAAATCTAAATCTGCTCATGGTGTGTTCAGTCACTGTGGGCCCAAGATATGGAACTCTCTTCCACTTGAACTAAAGTCTGCACCTTCTATTGAGAAACAACAACAACTAGAAACATATTTATATTCACAGGTTTTCAATATTTTTTTAATAGCCCCTCCTTGAACCGCCGCCTCAACGTGGTGGAGGGGTTTGAGTACCCAAATGATCTTGGGAGCCATGTTGTCTGAGGCTTCATGCCCCTGGTAGGGTCACCCATGGCAAACAGGTTCTGGGTGACGAGTCAGACCGAGAGCGGTTCCAAAGCCCCTGATGAATTGTTTTACCACAAGGTCGTGTACGTCGCCCAGATTGGCGTCACCGGGACCCCATCCTGGAGCCAGGCCTGGACTGGGCGCTCGATGGCAAGCACCTGGTGGCCGGGCCTTTCCCCACGGGGCCCGGCTTGGCCGGCCAAAGGAGCGACGTGGGGCTGTCTTCCCGTGGACCCACCCACTTTGGGAGGATCCGTAAAGGGCCGGTGCACAGAGGTCTGGGGAGTGGGCGAAGGCGGGGGCCTCAACGACCGGATCTCTGGACACAGAAACTAGCTCTAGGGACATGGAACATCACCTCGCTGGGGGGTAAGGTCAGCTTAGTCGTCATGTGTTGGAGTTTACCCCAGTGAACGAGAGGGTCCCGTCCCTCTGCCTTCAGGTGGGGGACAGGTCTCTTACTGTTGTGTCGGCTTACGGGCCGAACAGCGGTGCAGAGTGTCAGGCCTTCTTGGAGTCCCTGGGAGGGGTACTGGACAGTGCACCGCCCGGGGACTTGGGGACAACGGACGTTGTTCTACTGGGGGACGTCAAGTGACACCTGTCAACGACAGTGACACCTGGAGAGGGGTAATCGGGAGGAACGGCTCCCCCGATCTGAACCCGAGTTGTGTTCAGTTACTGGACTTCTGCGCGTCCATAACTACCACCATGTTCAAGCACAAGGGTGTCCATCAGTGCACCATCAGTGCACCAGGACACCCTGGGGCGGAGGTCAATGATCGACTTTGTTGTCGTGTCATCTGACCTTCGGCCGCGTGTCTTGGACACTCGGGTGAGGAGAGGGGCGGAGCAGTACACTGATCACCACCTGGTGGTGAGTTGGATCCACTGGCGAGGGAGGAAGCCAGACAGACTTGGCGCACAAGCGTATCGTGAGGGTTTGCTGGGTTTGTCTGGCAGAGCCCTCTGTCAGCAGGGTCTTCAACTCACTCCTCCGGGAGAACTTCTCCTAGATCCCGGGGGAGGCTGGAGACACTCGGACCATGTTCTTCACCTCCATTGTCGATGTGGCAGCCCATAGCTGTGGTCGCAAGGTCTCTGGTGCCTATCGCGGCGGCAATCCCCGAACCCGGTGGTGGACACCGGAAGTAAGGGACGCTGTCAGGCTGAAGAAGGAGTCCTACCAGGCCTTGTTGGCTTGTGGGACTCCTGAAGCAGCTGACGGGTACCGGCAGGCTAAGTGTACCGCAACCCGTGCGGTTGTGGAGGCAAAAACTCGGGATTGGGAGGAGTTTGGAGAAGCCATGGAGGAGGTCAGCCTCAAATCCTCCTGGAGGAGCTGGAGGAAGTATCTGGGGTTAAGGCAGTCTGAGAGTCCCTGCTTAGACTGCTGCCCCCGAGACCCGGCCCAAGATAAGTGGAAGAAGATGGATGGAGGTTTTTAATATCTAAACTATAATTCTATTGTCTTGTCATTCTTACTTACTAATTGCCTTCTGCACTACCTATGTACTTTTTTCTTGCTGTTTATTAGCACATTAAATCTACACTGGTCACATGGTCATCACATCAAATTGTGATGCAGTTTTGTAGTCTGGCCCCCTGGAAAATACCATGGAATAGCGCTGAACAATCAGTCTTAACTTCAGTTCTGTTTTATAGTATGCTCTGTAATGGAGCATACATATATGGAATTGTAAGACACCGTAAGATGTGTATAAAGGTACTTAAAAGTCAAGGCTGGTGTGTGGCACTCACAGTGCGGTAGATGAAGACTCGGAGGAACTTGCCGCTCATGGTCTCCAGACGCTGGCCGTTGTACAGCTGCCCCAGGCTGACCTTACTCTTCAGGATGTGGTTCTCCAGGATCAGCCTCAGCATGCTCTGGTCGATGGACATCACCTCATCTGGAAGGAAAGAGACCAAAGGATTTAAGGACCAAAGTAAAATTCACATTTTTTTTCGATGCACATGAAAATAGACCCTATGACAAAATGATTTGTACTGTGCTAACTCTGCTAACATGAAAACAGAATGTGTTGATATTTTTGCAGAAGTCCAAAGTTTTTGTTCACTTTCCTGATGTATACCAGCATCTGAATTATTCACACACTGGCACTTTTGTCAAATATTGTGGTTCTTGGACAATAAATCACTTTATCATCAGATGCAGACAGCACACAGCCATCTGATTTTCACCCCAAGAGCTGCTTTTGCCCCGATCAAAAGTTTACGACCCGTTGAATAAATGGTACATTTTGCATGGTTGGATCTTAGCCTTCCTTTGCCTTGCAAGTCCAGAATGATATATCTATGTATTATTTATACACAATATTTCAGTCTGGTCGCCCTGCCCTCCGCCGTGCCTCGAGTCAACTCCAAAACGTACCGAGCAATCAGATTCATTTATTTCAGTGTTGCAAACGGCGTCACTCTTGCGCGGCAGAAGTAACAGAGTTGGCTATAACACCAGGTATTCTCAAAGGCTGTGTCCAAATGTCCACACTCTCTCTCCTTCTCTAACCCCTCAGTCACTACATAGTCCTGCCCTGTTCAGTGACTAAATAGTGCCCTCAATCCTGGAGCGATTCGGACACCCAGTGCACTACTTTCTCCTCGCCGCACGTCACATGACTCTGGTGTCTGTGAGAAAAAAAAGACGTCAAAACTCCGATAAAAATTGATTTCTGTAATGAATATGGATCAAATCCGCCTGACATGCACATATTTATGGACTAATAAACATCATACAAGTTTTATTAACCATAGATCGCATGTTAAACATCAAACGGACTGGATTATTCAACTTTTTACCGGAGATTTGCGATCTATTCAGGGCTCAAGCTAAGGTAAGTGGCTAACGCCAGCAACGCTGCTACTAACGGTTTGTTTAAAGAGTTTTGTTCATAATCTCGGCTCAACAGTTCATTTAAACAACCCCTCTTTCTGCTTTCATCCACCTGTTGGACATTCGTACATCACTGGCGTGACCACTGTACTATACTCAGCTTCCTGTTTGCTCAGGTTTGCTCCGCCCTAGAAATCAAATTGACTCAAATGCTGACCAGACCGTATCCACTGGTACAGCAGTGAGTCTGGATTTTTCCAGGCAAAGCCTTCCTATTACTGAAAAGTGCAGACGCTCTCCTTGCTGCTCCTGCTTGCTACAGCTTCTTCCTTATTTATTTTGCTTTTAAATCTATTTTTATTTTCCATTATTCTTTTATTGTGACAGGTTTTTTTTAAAGAAACAGGATTTTAAGATTAAAAAAAAAAAAAATTCAGTTTCAGGGCAAACAAACGCTTGTGAACAAAAATGTCAACATGAAATAAATGAACTACAAGCATGGATCTTCACTTGGGAATTTGAAAAAGAACACAATCCTAGTGTCATCCAGTGGTAAGAAGCCTGCATATTTTTCAAGAAAAGCTGGTACTTTTAACTTAAACCAGAGTGAGTCTATATCGTTCCCTAAACTGAATTAAGACCAGCCATCTTGGAACAAACTTGGTGCAATACCAAAGTGATACAAACTTAATGTAAAGTCGCCTGCTATACTGCTAACAAACAATTTTTTACCACTATCCAAGATTGAACTGAACAAAGAGAAAACCATGGTGTATAAAAAAAGCTACAGAAAGATGGAGAATATGTGCCAAATGACAAGGTCAGTGATACGCTCTTGATAGGAGACGGTGCTATCAGTGGAGTGATGGACGAATGAAAACATATTGTTTCCCGAGCAGCACAGTTTCTGAAATTACGTCACTGCTTCCCAAAGTACGGTCCACACACAGAGGAGTTAAACAGCTGATTGTACACGTGGGTGCAGTGGACATCCGCAAGTAGCAGACTGAAGTTTGGAAAAAGGATTTCATGAGGCTATTTGAGGAACTTGATGAAGTGGAAATCATTCATCAGCGGACTTCTTAATATCGAATATCATAATATCATAATATCAAATATCGACAGGAAGATCAACAAGTTTAGCCGACTGCTTCAATTGAACACTTGGCTGTCCAAAGAGTGTGCACCTAGAGGAGATTCTGGAAACAAGAGGACCTGTTCAGGGGGAAGGGTCCACACCTGTGCAGAGGTGGAGTGAGGGTGTTGACAGAAAACCTCCTCTCAGGCACCAGAATGGGCTTGGACAGGGTGGTGAGGAGATAGAGAAGAGAGGAAAGAGAAAATAATTCCTGCTTAATCAGCCAGAGACCAAGCCAATGTTTCAGCATCAGCAACAGAACTGCCGACTCCACAAAAGGATTTATCAACAGCAGCTCCACCAGCCCCAGCGAAGGATTCAGCTCCAGCTGCTCCAAAATCACCTTCACGATCACCTACACTGCCTCCTGTGTACACCTCCAACATCTACTCCCACTACGGAATCCTCACTCTCCTTTTCATCTCTACCTTCACCCAGGGGCCTTCCCATCCACCTTAAAAGCAGCAGTGGCCGGTTAGTAGAGGGCGCAGGTGTTCCGCACCCCTGACTTGACCCAGATAAAAAATACATAAATCTCTAATTTTTGTTTTTTTGGCTGTATGTTTCATATGATGGAGATAAGTCTGTTATCTAAAGTTCGGGAGCAGGACCACACCTCATCCACGCCCCTTCCGGTGACTACTCTATTTAAGCTTCCCGGTCACACATACCAGCGGCCTTGTAGTTTACCGAAGTCATAATAAAACATTTTTATTTTTGAGCACTGTGTACCACATAATATCGGTTCGAGGTCAGTAAGCACAACCAGAATTAATCCATATATAAGGTGTAATTTTTTGAGGAAAAATAAAGTTTTTTAAGTGCGCCTTATAGTGCGGAAAATATAGTATGTGTTTTAATAATGTTAAACATGTTTTTATTGCATTATTTGGTTCATTTGTTTGCCCGCTGCGTGTGCTGTATCCCTGCCATAGAATGTGTGCATGTGAGACGTCACTCCAGAGCTTCTCTCCATTCGTTTACATCACAGCCGTGAAGTCCCTCCCTCGTGCGTAGGCAGGAGCGCACCTGAGGACAGGGATTGGGATTCATGTATTTCTGTCATATTTCTGACCTGTTGTGATCCAGATGCAGCTCTGACCCGCCTTTAGTCACAGACTCTGCTTTGGTGCATTTTTCTTCTGTCTGTGACTATTTCAGCTTCAAATTTAATCTTCAACCTCAACACAGATTAGTACTTACTGTTCAATTCCAACCACCCACAAGCTTGGAGTGATCAGGACACAACAACACAGACCCCAGGAAGTACCCATCAGCTCAGAGGGGAAGAAGAAGGAGGAAGTCCAACATGCCCTCTCAGCCTGTGGTTATCCCAAATGGTCCATTAACAAAGTCAGAAGAACCAAGAAATAGGACAAAAGGGATATAAAACCAAGCAGGACGGGGGTTTCTATCCTGTCTGAGAAGCTATAAAGTATTTTTAGACAACACGACATCCCAGTTTACTTCAAACCGGGCAACACATTAAGACAGAAACTGGTCCACCCTAAGGACAAGATGCCGACACATTAACAGAGCAATGTAGTTTATTCAATAGAGTGCAGTGAGGACAGCTGCAAAGAACGTTACATAGGAGAGACCAAACAGCCACTGCACTGGCTGTACCAGAACAGAAGATCAGGTGGAGCACAGAGTGCAGTCCATCTGCACCTGAAAGCAACAAACCACTCGTTTGAAGAAAGTGAGGTGAAGAGCAGAGAGCAGAGAGAAGAACTGGTTTGAAAGAGGAGTAAAGGAAGTTATTTTTGTGAAAAGAGAGAATCCCTCTCTAAACAGGAATGGGGGTTTAAGATTTAATTTAAATACGATTTATGACAGCCTCCTAACACCCTGGTCCAAGTCAATAGACCAGTCAAATGCTAATCAGGTCCTCAGCAGTGATGAGGGAGCAACAGCCAGCTGTCAATAGGGCAATAGAACAAAGGCTATCACCACAGATTAGCCTCAGGCGACACTAGGCAGGGCAAACTATTAACCTAACAAAGACAGGCAAAGACAAAGCTTGACAATCACTTCTGGATAGAAGCACATTGCTCCTATGAAGGTTAAAATGATTAGAAATAAGCAGAAGGCACCATGGAGGTATAATGTGTCTGTCAGGGCACAGAAAAGGGAGTGCCGCAGGGCTGAGAGGAAATGCCGCAAGTCAAAGCTCCAGATTCATAAAGAGACTTATAGAAATCATTTTATGTAAAACAAGGGAAGGATTTTTTTCTGAAATAATTCAGTAGTTATAGTATAGTTCAGCTTCCACTAGAACTAATTTCCACAGCTAAGTGCAATGAGTTTGCAGTATTCTTTAATGACAAGGTTCAGGGCATTAAAAATAAATGCCATAAATTCAACAGTGCAAATAATAACCCTAAAACCACCTACACATTTAGAGCTGACTCACTTTGCACCTGTAACTGACAAAACTGTCCAAGAGATCATCACAGTCTGAGTTCTTCTACATGCTGCCTCCATGTGTTACCACCAGATTTCTAAAGTCTGTTCTGAGCACTTTGTTAACACCACTCACTCACATAGTTAACATGTCTCCTCAATCTTGAACATTCCCAAGGGCCTTGAAAACATTTCCCCATCATCATTAAGCCTCTCCTAAAGAAGAGCAGTCTTGATGCCTCAGAACTGAAAAATTACCGGCGCATCTCAAATCTGCCATTTTTAGGCAAAGTCCTCGAAAAGATTCTTTACAACAGCTCACTGACTTCCTCTTAATAAACAACTCCTTTGATGTTTTCCAGTCAGGTTTTAGAGCTCATCACAGCACTGAGACTGCTCTTATCAAGGTGACAAATGACATCCGCCTGAACACTGACGCGAGCGAAGCCTCAGTCTTAATTCTGTTAGATCTGAGCGCTGCTTTTGACACTGTCCATCATGGGATCCTCCTACAGAGACTAGAGGACTGGGTGGGCATCACTGGCACCGCCCTAAATTGGTTGAAGTCCTACCTTGAGGACAGAGAGTACTTTGTTGAGATTGGTAACTGTGTCTCAGACCACATGAGCTTGACCTGTGGGATGCCCCAAGGGTCAATCCTGGGACCCCTTCTTTTACACCTCTACATGCTGCCCTTAGGTCAGTTAATACACAGCACTAATGTGTCTTATCACAACTCTGCAGACGACACTCAGATCTATGTCTCACTGACGGCAGGTGAATATGGACCAGTGGATTCACTCTGTCACTGCATCCAACAGATCAGTGGTGGATGAAAAACAACATCTCCTGCTGAACTCAGACAAGACTGGAATCATTGTCTCCAGACCCCAGAAACAAACAGAAAGTGTCAGTCACCTCCAGTCTCTCACTCTGAAACCTACAATTCAAGTTGTCCTGTGTACCTCTTTAAAAATAATTCAAAAAGAGTTTAAATGGAAACAGAAGCGCAATGACGCTAAAGCTGTTTCTTCAAAATACAACAAATGATATGAAATCACAGATATTTGGAATATTTTTCACAAAATGAAAAAAAAAAAAAAGGGAAATTTATTACAACTTTTCTTACATTTTCAGTAGACCGAAGATGTATGAAATTGGAACATCCCTGAAACAGATGCGGGAGTTCAAAGGGAAAGCGAGCAATGAAGGTAAAGAGGTAACTGTGTGTTTTTATATTTATATATATACTAGATAAATACATGTTTGTTTGTTTGTTTGTTTTTTTACAAAAGTAATCACGATAAACTACCATTTGTGAGGATTGACTTAGATTTCAAAGTATTGCCAGTGACATCTGAGTATGAGTTAAGACTAAATCAGAGACTGTAAGACTGGTACATGTGTTTGTGACGTGTTGCCGTGGCAGCAGGCAGACGCAGTACTGACCGGTGAAGGCCGCGTTGAAGGGGGCCAGCAGAGTGTACTCGGCTCCTGGGCTCATGGCTGCGGACAGACCCAGCTCCGACACCATGTCCCCAAACGTGGACTGAGAGGGGCCCACCAGCTCCATCACCTGCTTGGCTGTAACACACACAGAGGTCAGTCATACAGTGTGGAGCTCCAGGGCTGATGTCTGTATGAAGGGCAGAGAGAGAAAACATGAAAATATTAGTTAAACTATGATTGTGGGTGTTTTATTACACTGACATGTGTGAAGCAGCCTCTGTCATCAGTACAGCAAACATCACTTTTTTATCAAGATCACATCATTTGTCACCATTTTACTATTAATACCACTGAAGGTAAAGCTTGTTCTTTAGTTTTTTGTTTTTAACCACAATCTCACGAATAGAAAGTAGTTTTTCTTTTTAAACTAAACTACACCAAAACTAAATTAAAAAGTTGTCAATTCTGATTTGTTTATCTCATATTTTGAATTTGGCCTAACGTTATTGGTTAATTGACCGTCACAGAGAGCTGATGTGCTGGGTGACCACAGATCCACACGTTCCATGGGCCCCAGTGCAGCACAGCCCACTAAACCCCTCCCCTTGGGACTCCCCCGCCCAGGAGTGTGCACACTCTTACATTGTAACTTTTGTGTTGTTACGTACAAAATACATCCACTTGCGCAGTAGGCTAACCTTTCAAAATCTATAAAAGTTGTATAATTAATATATTAAACCTAGTGCTGTCAATTAAAAACTAATAATAATCTGATTAATCACACTTTGAATCTGTGATTAATCAGATTAATCGTATCACGCACTTTTTCAAGTGTCATAGTTTACATGTCTATTTTTAAGTATTTTTGCATGTTTTCTTCTGAAAATTAAATGATTTCATAATATATATAATTATCTAAATAGGCTATTTAGATCTGTCTAGACTTAATTAAGGTGTAGACATTTCATGTTGAATCTGTGGCACATGTTTCAGGTAAATTTAGGCTTCATGACCAAACACAGGTTTAAGGGCCCTTCATACAGTCACAGAACTATAGTTACAGAGGTAACTGACATTCACGGCGGTAGATGGAGCTGGTGTTGGTCTGGTGTCTACACATGTCTGTAATAGTTTGGTGACATGTTTGATCCAGAGTTTAGTTTTTGTCACAGAGCACACGAGGCTGCCGCGTGTTTGGTGTGTTCTGCTGTGCAGAGCAAAGCCGTATCGCTCGTCACCGGTCTGCGCTTTTAAACAACAGCCCCTGAGATTTCTGCACTCGTCAACGTGAGGATTTATGGATTTTATGAGTAAAATGAACCGCGTGACTACAGCGCTTCCCCTGTACCTCCTTCACTCAGGTAAAGCCTACCGCATGATCTAAAAGAGCGTGTTTTGTCAAATCAGCCTGTGTGATTAATCTGCGTCAATTTGTAATTAATAAGTCAATTTTCTATGCTTACTCGCATGAGTTAACGTATTAACTTTGACAGCCCTAATTAAAACACTTTAACAAGACAGCAGTGAGGATGGACGTCGATTAAACTGTACTATGGTAGAAATGTTTTAGTAGTTAGTTGAACTGTCTGTTTTCTATGAGGTACTCAGCTTTATTGTCATCAGCAGTGAAACAAATTCACAAATTATAAACTTGCTTCGGCAATGTTGTGCAAGAGATGATATTGAATAATAGTAGTAAAATATAAACAATGATAAAATAAGGCATGCATAAAGTCAAGCATTGTCAAAATTGGACATTGATGCATGTACAGATAGGGTCCAGGGGAAGCAGACATGCACGAAATATAAATATTACACAAACTATGAATGAATGAAATGTACTAACATTTTAGTGTTGTTAGTGTGTTTTGTTTTAACAAAAAATCTGAAAAAAGAGCCACAACCGATCTGACCTGAGTCGGGCATGAGCACTTTGTCGATGAGGTGGATGACTCCGTTGCTCGTCACAATGTCCTTCTTAAGAACCATCTTGATACCGTTGACAGTGAGACTGTCTCCATCACAGCTGAT